>APFE031341470.1:2235-88209 GCA_000404065.3 Pinus taeda
TTTCCAGCTTGTTGAATGTATGGTTATGGGAAATGGCATTTAACTACATGGGAGAAATAAGGAGAAACTGAAAACCGGGGTGGGAAAACAGAAATTTTAACAATAAGGAAGCAACTTGGATCAAAAAACCTCTTGAACACTCAAGACATTAACTCATGTTGTTGATCTAATGAGTACATCTTTGGTAGATATGATATTCTAAGTTTTGATAATGAAATTATGCCAACAAGGAGACCATGCATACTGTTAGGAGGAGCTTATGATTCTTGACTACTCTTGTAGAATCTATCTTGATAGATCATCTCTCGAGAGTAATTCCATTGAAGAAAAAACATGATATTGTGTCTTCACTACACATCCATTGTTGAAGGTGTCTTCCACTCACAAGGCAACAATCTTTCTTTTCTTAAGAAAAATTAGATCTAGAGGAGTTTACACAGGCAGGGGGAGTTGGTTCATCACGTGAAGAAATGAAAACACATATATCATGTACTGAATTTTTAGAAGAAGGAAAGCATAATGAAAGGGGGAGAAACATACTTATCATGAAGAATTATCCTTGATGAAGAAAGGGAAAGAACATGATAAAGCAACATAACAAGAAGAAGCATTTTCACAGGGGGAGTAGCATGTCAAGAAGCATCTTGATAGGGGGAGTACTTGGATGTTGGAAAAAGTAACTATGTTCGGTCTTCAATAATGTACTTGATTCATTATGCAATGTACTTGTCAAAATAATAAAGAAAATATTTATTATTATTATTGTGACTTATTAAAGCATGGGTTTCATGCTTGGGTCACCATGTTTTAGGTCAAAGTCCCCATTGAGCACTTCTAGGATTTCTTATGGGTCTATAGAATTATTGTATATTCGAAGAGACCCTTCTTAGACTTTTGGATCATGTGAAAAGGTTTTGTATCAAGAAAAATATTAATTATGTGTCATCCACATCATGTTGGCCTAGAGACCCTCATTGGACCCATTAGAAGGTTATATAAAGAAGGAATTTGAAGTCATTTGGAAGCATCAATCTCATAAGAAAGTCAATATCTTCTGAGATGTGTTGAGAAGTGTCGGGGATGCGAAATTTGCTGCCGAAAGGAGGAAATAAGTGCGAGTTTGGGGGAATCTCTAGAGAAGAGGAAAATTGAAGTTTTGGCATCTCTCTCTCTCTCTATTTCGTGGTATGGTTTAGGAGATCTAAATCTCCTAAGGTTTTGTTGTTGCCGGAAGCTGCATGTTGTCGGGATCTATTGCATAGTTGACTTTGTTGAAAAGGGAGGTCGAAGATATTAGAGGCTGACATGGTGTGGGGGGAAAGTCTGGTCTTGGTATAGGGTGAAGAGTCTCAAAGAATACTATTGAAAGGAAGAATTACTTTGAATGGATTTTCACCTCGAGAGGGGTTTTGCCCTAGCATATACCTATATCTTTTGTCTCTTGTATTGTGATCTTAATGTATGTATAATTGCTTGATGAAAGATAAGCTAATAAAGAAGTAAAAGAAGCTAACACACTCACAAGTAATTATCAAGATCGGAGAATCAACCCTAATATAATATCTTTGATTTTCCAACATGGTATCGGAGCTAAGGTCAAGGGAAGCCTAAGATCACTTTGTTGGCATGGATTCTCCCTCTATGGTGAACTACATAAGATTAGGTTTCAACTCTGATGAAAGATGGATCAAGAAGATCATCTACTACCTATTCAAAAAATTGAAGAGTCATGGATTCTTGGTGGTTCTTACAAGATCTCTTAGTGATGAAAATGCATGGATCATTAACAGTGGAGCATCGAGACATATGACAAGTGAAATTAGGAAACTACACACACTATCAAAGGAATCATCCTCCCATGCAGTGGAATTGGGTGGCAACAAAATCTATGATGTTAGAGGCCTGGGATCTACATCATTAAAGCTAGACAATGGATTGAAGTTGCATCTCAACAAAATTCTCTATGTTCCAGGTTTGAAAAAGAATTTACTTTCTATTTCTTGTTTAGAAGATAAAGGGGAAAGGATTGCTTTTGTTGATGGAAAAGTATTGGTTTTGGGAAAGAACTCTAGTATTGGCAAAGTTAGGATTATTGGAGTTCGAGAAAGAAATCTTTACTGGTTTATCACTCCATCTCCTCCTTGTTCATATGGAAATAAGTCCCATTGAACTATGGCATCAAAGGTATGGACATCTTCATTATAAGGTCATCCCTACCCTTAGTAAATTAGTTAATCGAATTCCTGATATGAAGTTTGATCATGAAGGTCTATGCAAGGGATGTTCTTTGGCAAAGCATACTATAAATCCATCTCATCATAATGAATCTATATCTAAAAAATATTAAAACTCATCCATTCCGATGTATGCAGGCTCATGTCTGAGAAGACACTTGGAGGTCATATCTGTTAGTGTCAGTCTTTCCAGCCTTCCTCCAGTGATCAAATATGCTCTTACAAAGTGGTTTCAGAGTGTTAAGGTCAAATTTTGTCATTTCAAAAAGTTTTCAAGCAAAATTTGGTCACTAGGCATTAGGTCTAGGGTTTGCTTTCACTCTTTTCAAAGTTGCCCAAATGCCAACCTATGTCACTATTCAGCTGAGCCTATCATCATTCAAAGAGTTTTCATCATCATGTCAAGTTCTAATGAGTCATTTTACATCTTGTTCATGCTTCACTTGTGCCTTGGCAAGGTTCATTTCTCTCTCTTAGGGTTTTGAAGGCAATTTCTCTTGGACGGTCAAATTATCAGCAAAACTTGTTTCTTGATATTCATACACCTTCCCCTATCCTTAATTTACCTTATTAAGCACTTCCCAACACTCAGATCCCCCAAAATCCTCATTTTTACACAAACCCTAGTTTCTAGCTACAACTTGGCAATTTTCTAGGTTGGGCCTGTGTTTTTCCCTTTTGGACCCCTTCCCCTCAATAAATCTGAGATTCCACTTTCCCCTACTTCCTAACATCCCTCCCTACTCCCAAAAATTTCCTCAAGAATTTAGAAGCCCCTATCCCTTTCATTTCGTTCCATTTCGACAAAATTCCTTGTTTCACACATCGGGACAAGTCGCACTCAAATAATGTTCCAGAGAAATCAAAGATGAATTTTGGGAAACTAAGAGAGGTGTTTGTCCACAACATGCCAACTAAGAACAACCTCCTTCACTTTTTGTACAGGTGTCATGGTTTGAGAGAAATGTCAAGAATACTGTTGCCTCAGGAGAATCAAACACACCTCTGACGTGACCTTGGGAAAATATCATTTTCTCCTAGCTTGGTTGGCCAAATGATTTTCTTGATGGGTAAAATGATAACTAAACACAAATAGCTTTCCAACGAGCTATCCTGCGCCCGATTCTGACACCAGGAAGGCCTTCAAAAGCCTCCTGAAAAAGCGCGACATGTCAAACTAGGTGCGCGACATGTTGGGCTGCGCGCGACATGTCAATCTAGTTTTCCCTAGCTCATTTTAGAATTGCTCAATCTCCTTCACTTCATCAAATTGTTTGAGGTAGGCCCTTCAAAACTTGTGAATAGCTGTTAGATTTGTTGGGAGACATCATGAATGTGCTTGTAATGTTCAAATTATGCAAGAAGAAAGACTCCATGTGGCTGTTTATAAATTTGTAAAAGGTGCTAGGGTTTTATTGATGTTTCATTGTTTCCCCTTGTTCTCATTTTCCCTATGTTTCCTATTTCATTTTTCCTATGTTTCCATGGCAATTTCCCTTTTAAATTTGCAAGAAAAATAAACCCTACCCCTTTCCCTTCCCAAAGGCCTTATTTGCAACAGCTCGGCGAGTACTTTCTCCACGCCAGGTGGAAGGGGTCTCGCCTTCTTCATCAGCACCACGAGTGTTATCTCCACACCAGGTGGAAGGGGCCTCGTTTCCGACAGCAGCACAGGTATCAGAGAGGGGCAAGCAGCCCATGATCAAGGAGAGATTGTCAGGCGATCGAGTTATTGATCTTAACGCCGATTCTCCTAGCATAGAGCTCAAGGATATCATCCGAGAGCAAAGTACCGAGATTCAGTCGCTGCAAACGAAATTATTGATGGCAAAATGGATAATCAACTATTTAGAGCAGCGAAACAAACAGTTGGAGGATGAACACAAGCTATATGAGCTGCAGAAATTCGTGAAGACGGGAATTGGCTCGTAGGAGACCGGGTACTTGAGACCCATAGATCGAGAATCTATGTTTATTTGGGATCAATGCCATTTGAAGAGGGCATTGGCTAAGGCCAATCAAAATAAAAAATTGTTGAGGAACATGAAAAACCATTACTGGGCAAGAATGCATGTGTGCAAAGCAAAGATGAAAGTGCTTCGAAGGCGGTTGGCAAAGGCACTAAAACGAAGAAAAAAGCCTGATCCCCTCCATATTTTGGCCAAGGCTTCCTTGAAGGAGCATAGTACTAAATAGCTCAGCTACAGCACAAATTTCAAAAAATTTTGAGCATTTTGGGTCATTTTTGGTATTTTTTGGTAATTTACAGGTTTTTGCTCATTAACACGTCTCACCCCCGACACGACATGTCGTCCCGGCACCTCCATTTGACTAAAACTCAGCATTTCCAGATTTTTCATGCAAAGTTACATATGCACATGGAAGGACTTGAGATTTTGTCATGTTTTGGGCCTCCAAAAAGTCAAAAAACATGCAAAATTTGACTTTCTGCCACCTTTTTGAACTGCAGAAAGCTGTCTTGGGAGAATTGAGTTTTGACAAAGCAAATGAACTCCAAATTTAGAAATTCCAGTCGGGTTGGAAAGTAGACTCATAGACCTTTCCAACAAGCCTACTCTTGCCCAATTTGGCCACCTACAAGTTCCCCAAACATGGATCCAAAGGCGCGCGACATGTCAGGCAGATGTGCGCGACATGTTGGGCAGTTTCACAGGAAATTCATCTACAGCTCAGGAATTCGCCTAGTTTTGACCAGTTTTGACTTGAGATGGGATTTTTCACCCTCTTTGATGTAATTAATGTATTTTCATGTTACCATGACACTCATTTACCTCTTCTAGAAGATTCATGCATGAAATAGCAAACATTTAATGAATGGATTGGTTTCCTAGTTTATAGAGGCAAGTTGTTTTGACTGCCTAGATTTTAGTGCTAAGTTTAGAAGTGGTTGAAACAGCTCCTAGGAGGATGAGCTCGACCCCTAGAGGCAAGGAAAGGTGTTAGCTTGCCTATATTATGTATTTTCTTAGTCATTTTCAGGGGTTGGAAGGTTGGACTCTTGAGGGAGAAGCTATCATTGTATTTATTTCACTGTATCTCTGCAATTTTTGGCTAAGGAAGACCAGGGTTTTGCAGTCCTTTTTGGGATTCTTGTGGTTACATGTATTGATGGTGTGTTTCTCTATGTACCTGTAAGTGTGTTATGTGAATCATTTCCTTTCTTTTTCTTCTGCACATTAAGCAAACGAAGTGTTAAAGTAATAATTCATGACTGTCATGCTCTGCTTTTAAGTTTGTTTAATTTCAATGTTTTCTACTGTTTAAGGAGAATTCAAAGTTATTGTTTGCTCTCCTTAACTCCTCACCTGTCATTCCTAATCATCCACCTCAATCAAAGGCATCAATACTGTCTCCTACCTCGCCCCAAAGAACCCCCTGCAGAACCTGTGTCCAATCCCCGCACCCAAAATTGCCATCCCCTCAATTTGCCACCAAAAACCCTAAAAAACCCCAAATCAACCCTTTTGATCAGTTTACTAGCCTAAAATCAGTGTTACCCTATTGGTCATCTCATCCATTGAAGATTTTACTGAGATTGACCGGAGAGAGCCTTCTCCTGCCCCGTAGGGCTAGCTACGAGGCTAAATGGTTTGGTGTTGCCTTGAGGTTTGCCTTTTTCAACCTCAGATGAAATTTCAAGCTCTAACATACTGGCGACCATACTGGGGAGAACAAACTTGTCTGTTGATTGATGTGTTTGTTTCATAAGTCTTAGACAGAGCCTGAAGTTACGCCAGGTAGCCTTCGAAACGCTTTTGCTTTGCATAAACAGAAGTAGATAAACATTGCTTCAGTCAATCTCTGTGAGCTTGTGAATACAGCACTTCAATTGCATTTTACCCCAGTATATTTGTAAACTCTGAACCTTTGGATGATTAGTTGAGAGTTTTCACAGGCTGAAATCATTCACTGGCGACTACTTCACTGAAAACACCAGAGATCAATGCTTCATGGTGACTTCACTGCAGAGAGATCAGTAGCTTTGAGATTTTCAAGATGGATCGGATTGCAAGAAGATATGCTCCCTTGAGCCGAGATCACATCCCTGGTTTTCCAAATAAGATACCCAAGGTAGATTGGTCAAGGAATTTGCCTACATTTAATGATGATGGTAAGAAGGATGCTGCTTTACATCTAGTTAGATTTCACATGCATATTCACAAGTTGAAGGTGGATTTTCCTGAAGATTGCATGATGAAGATATTCTTGGCCACTCTGGAAGGTAAAGCCCAATCATGGTATGAAAGTTTGCCACCTGCTTGTATTTACTGTTTAAAGGATTTTCATGCTATGTTCATTGAAAGATATCAAGCATCTTATCCATCGTTAAATTTGGTTCATGACTGTTGCAAGCATGCATATAGTTTTATTGAAAGCCTTGAGAAGTTTTATGAAGATGATAATTTTATGGATGTTGAGATCATGGAAGCTCTGTATGAGAATCCATTTCAGCAGTACACAGAAATCTTAGAGGATACTTGTCAAGATCAGCAGGCTGAAGATTTCCATATGGCTGAAAATGAGGAAAGAGCAAATGTTGTTTCAGATCTGTCCATAGAAGAAGACAGCAGGCAGGTAACGCAGGAATGTAATGTTCCAATCTCAGCAATCTCAGAAAGTGATGATGATAAATCAGATTGGGAGATAAATTGTGATGAGGCAAAACATGTTGTTCCGGATCTCATAAAAGAGAGTTGTATTGTTGCGGCTGCCTCAAATGAAGAAAATGGAGTAGCAGACCTAAATGCTCTCATTTCACCAGCACTAGATCTTCATGAGGAGGTAGTTCATTGCCTCTGTGAAAAACAAGACAAGATCTTCGTTCAAGTAAGTGTAAAGGTTTCTCTGGATGAATCTATGGTAGTTGATAGAAAAGTTAGTGTTGGGTTTCACGAAACATCTGAAATTTCTTTTCTCATGTTTGATCAATGTAATGAGAATCTGGCTGTCATATCACATGAGGATAACCTACCATATATTCAAATTGCAAAAGATCAGACCATTCAGGATTCCATTTCAGATTCTTCCTCATATGATTCATGTTTTGAAATGTTAGTTCAAGAGGAGATCTGCTCATCTACTTGTTCAGAATTTTTTGAAGCCCATGAGCATACTTTTACCGAAGCACATGATGAAGGCAGATCAGAATTTGAAACAAAAGACACCTTGTTCTTTCAGCAGGAGGTGGCGGTGGCAAATCTCCATGTTTTTCACGATCCTCTAGCAAGTTTGTTGCAGTCAGCAGTGAAAGTAATTATTGTTGGGTTCAGTGATGAAAGAGATCATGGTCAGCTATGGTTTTGGCTGCCCAGTTACCAGTATCTATTGTTGATCATGAGATCTGATCAGGAAAATCAATCAAGAAGGCATCTGCTTGATTGGTTGCATTGGCATTTTGATATAGTTTGATGGTATGTTGTCTTGTAACCTAGGCGGTTATGTACTGCCATCAAGTTTTAAGTTTTCAGTTTAGGTTTTGAGTTAATTTGTTAGAATCAAGTTTCTTCCATCATTTCAATTTGTCATCGAGTCGGTTTGAGTCAAGTTTCAGTTAAGTTTCAGTCAGTTGTTAAAGTCAATAAAGCTGTCCCGGTTTGGGTCACATATGTAAATAATGACTCCATCACCCAATGGTTGAAAGCACTGGTCTGCTCTCCCAGAGGTCTGAGGTTCTTGGCACCTCCACGAAGCGACAGCTGCCATCCCAATTGGAGCCGATGTTAGACTCCGTCTTGTCAAGTCAAATGTGAGATTGATTCTTCTTCAAAACCCTGTTTTGAAGAAGAAATCATTAATATGTAATTTGTCATGATGTTCCAAAGCTCTACAGTTCTTCAAATGACAGTGTTTTTGATGTGGATGATGAGACAATCCCTGCAAAAGTTAGAAATGGATTTACATTCTCCGCCGCTGATGAACAAGGACTAGACGATGCATTACTATTGAAAGAAGCCAAATTGGTGGCCAGCAAGAGCAAGAGCCCAACAAGCCCGCATTTCTAGCTCCACTCAACAATCTGCTTCAAATTCATTTATGTTTTGCTAATATAACAGTTTGAAAAAACCAAACATGCTGGTGCAGGTTTAGCAGCTGGACAAAATCAGAGTTCTCTGTCTTTATCGTATGAGGCAGCCATAGATGTAATTTCATCTAACAGCACCAATATAGTCAATGAATTTCTTATCATGTTTGAATATTTGAAGATGCTAGAGTTAGAGGATTCTTTATCGCAGCTCAAGGTTATCCATGTTGCTGGAACTAAAGGAAAGATTCGAAATATCTCAGGGAAAGTTTCTGGCAAACTTTTGGTGGTGTTGGGACCGGTTGAAGAATAATTGAACGGAGGATGTGCCTATGCTTAATTATTTCCGCCTCCCTACTCTAGTAGCATTCAAGATATTTACATCAGAGAAAGTGGAAATGGTTGAAATGACATTTATTGTTAAGGCTGATGTGCAGGGTACTGTTCAAGCTGTAACAGATACATTGAAAAGCCTGAATAGTTCTCAGGTGCTTGTTAATATTGTTCATACAGGAGTTGGGGCAATCTCTCAAGCTGATGTTGATTTAGCCCAAGCATGTGGGGCTGTCATTGTGGGTTTCAATATACGTAACATGTCAAGTTCTGTAGATGCAACAGCTTGTCAAGCAAAGATAAATATAAGGCTCCACCGTGTAATCTATCATCTACTAGAAGATATAGGAAACTTGATTGTGAGCATGGCACCCGGCATATGTGAAACTCAAATTGCTGGTGATTAAATGTTTTTAAGCTCAAAGGAAGGAGGTTTTGCGAAACTCCATATTGCTAAAGGGAATGGGTTCAGAACGAGAAATAGAGGCTGAGTTCTCTTGGTGTAATACGGAGAAATTGAATGTGTGTTGGCATTGCTCTCTTAGCTAAAAGGCAGATTTCTTCACTATTACCAAGGGCCATGTTGACTGTAATAAATGGAGGGTTTATGGCTTAATAAGGAGCAAGAGTTTCATCTTCGAGGAAAGGTTTGTATTTATTGTGGTGGGCTGTGCGACTACCATTGTTTGAAGGATGGATTGGAGTTGTGGGAGCCGTATTCCCTTGTTGGTTGAGGCAACTGGCCTCTATTATGTTTTCTGGGTACATTTTGAGGAGAGACTAAACCATTGTTTGCACAGAACTGAGCGCTCTTCTTCCTTGATGACCGTGTGAGCTTTTCTTGCAGCAAAAATTTAAATTTCAGAGGACACATTCATTTGGTTGGTTGTACATGTGTATTCTCAATCGAGTGGATCCATGTAGTTGTAACAAAGGCAGAAAGACAGAGCGATAAGAGGTCGATTTCCTTGGGGTCTTTATTACAACAGTGTATTAAAGGTTGGGCATCGTATGGAAGAGATAAATCATAAAAGCCTGTGCGCAAGGGCTCTGATAGCAGCAAATGAGATGGGCTGCTTATCTCAAACTTTGACGGTCGCAGCAATGCTATCATGTGAAAATGTATTCTCCTTGACAAACAGGTGAGATCTATGATGTTTTCCAAAGATGTGAGGCAGCAACTCTCGGCCATAATGCATAAAATAATAAATGAATCTCTAGATGTGCGGCTAAAAGAAAATTCATGAGAAAATGGGGGCATTATTAAAAACTTGAGGAAAGCTTTATGCATTGGTTTTGCAAATCGACTTGTACAGCGAATGGAACACCAGGAACGTGATGTGCGCAATTGACCCTCGACATGGGCGTTACCTGATAGCCTCTAATTAAATAGTGGCTGCTCTATTTAGTGCCTGATTTTCGTGATGTTTTCTCTGAGATTGCCAAGTCAAGATACGCCTAAAACAGAACGAGGATATCCATCATAGCAAGAAAATAGGAACCAATCTCCTATTTCAAGACTTCAGTTAGTGATTTAAAAGTAGCTGCGCTCCAGCAGTTATTCCATGTGTCGGCCATCGGAGGATTTTTAGGAAGATGCTGTTTTATTTTAGGATAGAGGAACCACTTTTGGCCATTTTTATAATTGCAGGTGAAACAGCGCCCCTGTTTTGGGGTCTATTTGTTTTTTCCTTAGCAACATTTTATTTATTATATTAAAAATTTCATTTGTAAGGAGAGAGGGGAGAGTTCTGAGTGCTGAGAGGTGTGTGTAACAGAGCTTCATTGTACAGTTTTTAGACAGAGATTTTTAATGAAATTACACAGCTCTGACTTCTGAGATTCCTGTGGTATGAAAGTTAGAATAAGTTTTTCTTCTGTTTCATATGTAAATTGTTATGTTTCATTTCACTTCATGATCATTTCTAATTGAACAGATGAAGTGTTAAGGTAGAATTCATCATTTGTATGCTCTGCCTTTAAGTTTGTTCAATATTTAATGTTTTCCTCTGTTTGACAAGGATTCATCTCCTATGCCCTTGTCAGCTCCTCACCAGTCTTGCCATCCCATTTAATCTCAATTGATGTTAAATTTCTTGCCTACCTTGCCTCAGTTGATAATCTGTGTTTTTTATTATATTTCTCTGTTCAAGCTGTTACTTTGCCCATGCAGCCCAGAAAAACCCTGTCATTTTATTAAAAACCCCTTTTTATCAATTTACTAGCCTAAAATCAGTTTCTTTTAAAAGTCATCTTAGTCCCTTTTGGAAAACTTTATGCTAAGATAGACCGGAGAGAGCCCTCTCCTGCCCCGTAGGGCTAGCTACGAGGCTAAGTGGTTTGATGTAGCCTTGAGGTTTACCTGTCTCAGCCTGAGGTGAAATTTCAAGTGCTAACAGTCTCTACACAATTTTGCACAATTTTGCCAAGGAAAAGGACCCAAGCAGTTTCGACTTAGAGACTTAGGAGAAATACAGCCAAATTAGTTTTCTAGTGGAAGGTGGGGGCCACCCACATGGGAATGAGTACTAGGAAATTCAAATTGCTTGGAGGGTATTCGTTTAGTTGTTGGAGGGGCCCACATGAGGCAAAGGGAGGCCCACGAAGTCATAAGGAGGAAGAGCTTCTCACTTCGTCATTAATTCACTCTTGCATATTGAAATTTACTTGATTGTTTGCTCAAGCTGCTTAGCCGAGCCAACTGGTTGTTCAGCCATGAATCTCTCAAGCGGGAGATTCAACCTTACCTTCGAGGGACTACGAGTGCCACCATATGAAGGCAGTTCCATAGCATCTTGAGGAGCACCAGGGAGTATTCACAGCACATCCATTCAGCCATCACCCAGAAGTGCGTATTTCTGGGCCAGCAGGAAGAGAACACACAATGGAGGGAAAAGCTTCATTGGGCCAGCCATTCGCTATAGAAATCAGGAAATTCGAAAGACATCATTGGGCCAACACTCAATAGGAATTTTGGAGCAAGGGAGTGCAGCAAACAAGTAGTTCGAATTCCAGCCTTGAAGGACAACGCAAAGGGCCAGTCTAGGCAACACGTGGATCTTGAGGGGAAGAGCTACAGGCCGGAATCACAGTTGGCGAAGGAAGGAAATTCATAAGAGGGCTCATCTCAATGATTTGGGGTTGTTTTTGGGAGGTTTTCTATCTTCATTCTAGTAGGCCGAGTTTTGCAGTTGCAGCTGAGGTTGGGCTCCTTGGGGGTCGAATTTCAAAAGTCTGAAGCAGGCTAAACCCTTCCTGGGTTTTGGTGGGTTTTGGCTGAGGATCCGGATGCTGAAATCTTATAATTTTCTGAGCACAGGAAGCAGTGTTTCCATCCCTTTGATTCCAGTAGACAATGCAATTTTTGGGCAACACAGATCAGTTTTGGTGCAGCTGTTGGGGCAACCTTCAGATCAACATTTACTCAACTAGGTTTTGTCACGCTTGTCCTTAGAGACAAGCCCAGGTGCATCATCCTATTTTATCATTGTATTTGCCCTTGAAGATTTAATAAAATGGATCAACAGTTCTCTATTTCCAGAGTTTTCATGGGTGCCTGATGTGTATTTCGTTTTTTTATTGTTGGACTGTTTGCTTGCTTTGTTTATCACTTAATTTCCTGTTTAAGAACATTAGAGTGGTAGCAGAGGAAGATATTGTAGAGCCCAAGAGCAGGGAGTAGATGGATTTTGACAGCCTCTCGAAGGCTTTGAATGATTTAGCAAAGGGACAGAAACAGATGCTAGAGGAGATAAAAATGCAAAACCAGGAGAGAACCACTCCTAGGGGATTCTTATTTGGGGAAACTTCTAGAGCGGCAATTCGATCACCCTTCACCTACAGCACAACTCCCATGAGCGAGTGGGCCAACTCAAGCTACACTGCCCTCGTTCGTGCCTGTGGCACAGATTGAACCAACAGGGACTGAAGACCCTTTAGAGATGGGAGAACACTTTAGAGAATGGCAATCTATGGGTGCAGACTTCAGGAAAGCACTCTCTTTAAGATATTTTTGCAAGCTCAAGCAGAATGAGAAGAGCAAGGGCTATGGAGGACAGGGCACGCAGAGCTATAAGATGCAGAGGACCATAGGGAGGATATACTTCCCTACATTCGATGGCACTGCCAAGTGCACTACTCGGGCCTAGGTTGAGAAGATGGACACGTGCTTCCAGCTCAACTGGATGACAGAGATGGAAACCATCAAGATGGCCACGCTGCACATGGAGGGGGAAGGTTTGGCCACCCTGGGGCATGCCAATGTGTCTTCATATGAGGATTTCACCAAGAGGGTAGTGGAACGCTTTGACTAGAGGGATCGGGAGGCCCATTTCAAGGAGCTAACCCAACTTCGCCAGACAGGCAAGCCAAAGCAGTACATCTTGGAGTTTCTGTGAGTTTCAGTGATGATATCGGACCTATCAGATGCTCGGAGGGTATACACCTTCATAGAGGGCTTACTCAAGCCCCTGCGTGGACTGGTGAAGTCACGCAGGCCCTCCATGCTACAGGAAGCAGTTATGTGCACCAGAGATTTGCATGGGGGTATCCCCAAGACCAGAGCACCTTTTCCTACATGGACCCCTTTTCCCCAGAAGGGGCATGACACTAGACCCCCACCTTAGAGAACAACCCAGGGACAGGGGCAACTGGATGATCCGAGTTGACTCAACTCCCGGATAGAACCAAGATCTTTCACTTTCGTGATGTGATATTTAAAATAACATAATTGAACATATATGCATGTTGTAAAGAAGAATGAATATGACAAGAGTTAGCAACATAAAACACAAGGCATTGATAACAGAGTTCGTCTAGGAGGGACTACGTCTATGGGCCCCGGTGTCAAGATAGTGTAGGCCACTGCATTAAGTGCTGTCAATAATGATGATGTACATAAGCGCTGACATCGCTATCATACAAGGAAAATGCCCTCACGCAGGAGTGGCTCCAAGAGATGTTCCGCTACAAGAACTCTCAATCAAAAAGGACTCCTATCAGTATGACATAAACTCATGCATAATGAGCATCCCGCCAACATGGCATAAAAGGGATCTCAATGCAAACATACATGGCGACACATGAGTATCCCATCAATATATCAATAAGGGATCTCAAACAAAATATGATGAATCATGACAACAAGTACATCCCACAAATTATTCCGCATCACATCAAGCAGGAATCATGAGACAAGTAAGAAACAAGATCCCACATCAAACATCAAACAGGGATCTGTGCAGTGCAATACATCTCATGGCAAAAAGAAGTACATGAACACATTGCATATACCTCACATCCTGGGGCAATCTGAAGAAAAGGATGTCAAATTGCTGAAGCTAGCCGTACCATCAATCTCGCGGCGTCGAATCGCATGGAATGACTGCTCGCACATGAACGCTGACACCTGCACTCCACTTTGAAAAGTAGCCGAAAAATGAAATGATCAAATGGGAAATCTGAATGCACCATCAGATTTGTGGTGTCGAATAGGGTAAAATCGACTGTCAAATTTTTGAATTCTGAGAAAGTGACAATCTGCAGCTTAAGGAATCTTTTAGATTCCCCTTAGATTCCTCAAAGATTCCCTCCTCTGGGTCATCTAAAGATCTGTTGCTCACATCAAAATTCTAACTACGCCATCAGGTTCGTGACATTGAGAAGTGTAAGATCGACATAAAGTTTGTCCAATTTGGACACTAGCAAAATTTTGCCCTCCTAAGAATTTGGCTCAATCATGGTTCCGCCTATGTTTTTCCAGAACCATGGTTCCCCCTGCAAAATTTATTTAAAAAATTATGTCTCAGACTCTGTGCCGAGTCCGTTCTCCATTCTCCATTCGACGCCTCCGTTCCGCTCCAATCCCGTTCACTATTTCGTCCTCCGTTCTCCCCCCACGCAATTGAAAACAAAGGTTTATATATCATTTTGTGGGCGCATTTACCCAAGGGGTCGTTGTGGCCAGTTGGTTAAGGCGGAGAACCAAAGGCGAGAGGTCGAGGGATCAAATCCCGACCCCTCCAAAATTACAGTGTATGATTTTTTTGGGTGGCGCAGTTTTACGTAACAGAACCGGATTAAATGGGCGCATTTAACTTAGGTAACCGTTGGATTTCGGGTGGAGTTTTGGTACATGGGTTGGTGTAATGCTTAAGATTGGGTTGGCCATTAAATGGGGCCGCCGCATGGTGGCGGGCCGGCCCACATGACTGGCGGGGGTCATGGCCCGTCGACCCAAAATTTTAAAAAAATTGATTATTGTTGTGGCTTTTTGGGAGGATGGGTGGCAGGGGTCATGGCCCGTCGACCCAAAATTTAAAAAAAATTGATTATTGTTGCGGCTTTTTAGGAGATGGGTGGCAGGGGTCATGGCCCGCCACCTCACATTTATATATATGTTTAAATAATAAAGTTGTTTTTTTCAAATTTTTCGAATATAAGGGATATTGGGCAAATTAAAGAGGCCACAATTTCACCCGTTTTCAAGAGCCAGGTTCCCACGCCAGTGGACGGTGAATTCGTAGGACCATTAAACCTGGCCCATAACCCAACTTTGACTGACTTGTTCTCCCTCATACGAGCTCGGATTTGAGTGTCGTTCGCACCGTTGGAATCAAGGCAACGAGCACTTCGATCTAGTGATGGTTTGGGAGCAATCTGACCAATTTGAATTTTGACCCTTTCTGAGTCCTCTGGGACTTCTACCTATGTCTGGAGCCACCTGGATCACTGGATGATGAGACACGGAAGGACCTCAGGAGGAGGAAGTTGTGCTTCACTTGCCAGGAGCCTAGGGCACCAGGCCATCGATGCACTGCCCGAAAAGCACATCATATTGAGGTCTTTTCAAACAGTGGCCAGGAGGATGAGATGGAGCAGGAGTGTGGTATGGGAGACGATGAGAGTCCGGCAAATAGGGGACCACCGCCACCACCTCCACTAGGAGGGGCATCCTTTGCCCCATCCAGGGGAGTCCTTGCTTCTTTATGCGGGGTCCCCAAATTCTTGACATTACGGATCAGAGGCAATATACACGGACAACGGGTGTCGGTCTAAGTTGACACTGGGGCTACCCACAACTTCATAGATGCCCAGTTGGTTCAGAGGAGGGGCCTCACCACGACCGAGTTTAAGGGCTTTTCAATCTTGGTACTAGGTGAATGTACCATGCAATGCACTCGGTATGTGCCCACTTTGACAATAGTTATGGGGAACTACTCTATGACGAACCATTTCTTTGTGGTCGATGTGCCAGACACCAACGTGGTGATGGGTGTCTAGTGGTTGTACTCCCTTGAGCGAGTCACTGCTGATTGGAAGAAACTGGAGATGGAGTTCACAGGCCGGATGGCAAATCGGTGGCTAAGAGGCATGCATTCATATCCACCCTAGACATTTTCAGCACGTAGGATGGAGGCAGATCTGTGACATGGGGACATAGCATGGGCAGTGTAGCTGAGGGTTTCAGGGGTTGGAGAGCAGGCCCAGCCACCACCTCCAGATATACAGGCCTTGTTGGACAGGTACTCAATGGTGTTTAGGGATATTCCACCACGGCAGCCACCAGATAAGGGATTCGAGGACACCATCGAGTTAGAGCTAGGTGTGCAGGCGATGATTACTACCCCTTATAGGCATCCTAACGCCTATAAGGATGAGATTGAGAGAGTCATCAAAGAGTTGTTGGCATTAGGCCATATCAGCCCAAGTTCCAGTCCTTTTGCTTCTTCAGTAGTGTTGGTGAAGAAGAAGGATGGAACCTTGCACATGTGCATTGACTATCAAGCCCTCAACAGGAAGACACTGAAGAACTGGTACCCCATCCCCCGCATCGATGAGTTGATGGATGAGCTTAGAGGATACAAGTACTTCTCTAAGATAGATCTACGTTCGGGGTACCACTAGATCAGGGTAACGGATCAGGACATCCCCAAGACAGCTTTTCGTTGCCATTATGGGCACTTCGAGTTCCTAGTCATGCCATTTGGGTTGACCAACACCCTAGCTACTTTTCAGTCATGGATGAACCATGTATTCTGGAGGCAATTGAGGTGATTTGCGTTGGTTTTCTTTGACGATATCTTGATTTACAACCGGACTTGGGAGGAGCATCTCCAACACTTGGAGGAGGTGTTGTGTATTTTGGAGGAACAACAGTTCTATGCCAAGCTGTCCAAGTGTGAGTTTGGCCTAACAAAGATGCTCTACTTGGGACATATCATTGGTGCAGATGGGGTGAAGGTCCATGAGGAGAAGATACGAGCTATCCATGATTGGCCAGTACCCAGAGATGTGACAACGTTGAGGGGCTTCTTGGGCATCTGCACATATTACCAGAAGTTCGTCAAGGGATTTTCGTAGTTGGCAGCTCCCCTGACAGATTTGACCAGGAGAGGGGCTTTCAAATGGACAGATGAGGCACAGGCATCTCTTGACCACCTCAAGCAGGTGATGAGTAGTTGTCCAGTTTTAGCACTTCCGAACTTCTCCCAGCCCTTCACCGTGGAGTGTGATGCATCCGGGGAGGGAGTCAGAGTGGTACTATCTCAGGATGGGCACCCCATTGCTTTCGAGCGTCGGAAGCTCTTATCCCATGAGCGGTCATATTCTATATATGACAAGGAGATGTTGGCCATCATGCATGCCTTGGCCAAGTTCCGACAATATTTAGTGGGTAATAGGTTTCGGGTGAAGACTGATCACAACAGTCTTCGTCACTTCATGGGGTAACAGGGCCTCAATGACAGACAGCAGAGATGGGTCAGCAAGGTGCAGGCCTATGACTTCGACATAGAGTATGTGTGGGGAAAGCACAATATGGTGGCTAATGCTCTATCCCGGAGACCTACAGGGCTATCACTCATGAGCATCTGCCATGATTGGAAGGCTCAATTATTGGTGGAGTATTCCAAGGACAGGAGGGCATGCGAGATTCTGGAGGGTACCCACGTGGATGAGCACTACCGAGTGATGGATGAGGTCATCTACTACAAGGGGCGCATATTTCTGGTTCCCAACTTGCAGTTGAGGGAGAAAGTGCTCCAAGCAGCACATGACTCACCATTGTTAGGGCACCAGGGGTTCAGGGAAACATACATGTCAGTCATGGAGCACTTCATATGGAAGGGCCTCAAGGGATGCGTGCTGAAGCACGTACAGGAGTGTGAGGCATTTCAGAGGAACAAAGGGGAGTTGATTCATCCTACAGGATTATTACAGCCGCTTCCCATCCCCAAGGGGAAATGGGAAAGTATCTCCATGGATTTCATACAAGGCTCCCCACAGTACAGGGCAAGGACTACATATATGTAGTGGTTGACCAATTGACCAAGTAAGCCCACTTTTTCACCATCCCTACCAGATATTCGGCTTCACAGGTTGCAGAGTTGTTCTTTAGGGAGATATTCCAGTTACACGGGCTTCTTAAGAACATCGTGAGTGACAGGGCTAGCGCATTCATGGGTGGCTTCTGGCAGGAGCTCTTCAAGTTGGTTGGTACCGACCTCAGCCCTAGCACGAGTTACCACTCCTAGACAAATGGCCAGACCGAGCGAGTTAATCAGTGGCTGGAGGGGTACCTGAGGAACTACGTGACTGGGTAGCAGAGGGCTTGGATCCGATGGCTGCATTTGGGCGAGTATTGCTACAACACCAACCACCACATGTCCATAGGTATGACTCCTTTCTGTGCCTTATATGGTTATGATGCATTATCTTTTGTTGATGTTGTTTTTGGAGACAGTCGGGCCCGAAAGGCCAAATATTGGTTCCAAGAGAGCCAAGACATCCTCAAGGCTCTAAAGGATAACTTAGTGACAGCGTAGAACCAGCAAAAGGTGTATGCAGATCGACATCGGACCGAGAGATATTTCGAGGAGGGGGATTTGGTGTACCTCCGTTTATAGCCGTACAGGTAGTCCAAGTTGAAGAAAAAGGGGGACGAGAAGCTACAACCCCGTTTTTATGGACCTTAAAGGCTAGTCAAGCGAGTTGGGGAGGTGGCCTACAAGCTGGAGCTGCCTCCGGGGAGAAGGATTCACAATATATTCCATTTCTCATGCCTTAGAAAGGTGTTAGGACAACAACAGTAGAGTTACCCCCGTTGGATGATGAGGGGCACTTGGGTTTGTAGCCTGAGGCCATTTTAGAGAGGAGGGAGAGGAAGTTGAGGAGCAAGACCATCAGGGAGTTCTTGGTACGTTGGAAGAACTTACCAGATGAGGATGCCACCTGGGAGGGTGAGCACATTTTGGAGCACCTAGCTCTGAAGTTGCTTGAGGGCAAGCAACATTTAGGAGGGGAGGACTATCATGTCCCTTCCCAAAAGCATTTGTAACAGGCTTTGTCTCTACACAATTTTGCACAATTTTGCTAAGGAAAAGGACCCAAGCAGTTTCGACTTAGGGACTTAGGAGAAATACGGCCAAATTAGTTTGCTAGTAGAAGGTGGGGGTCACCCACGTGGGAATGCGTACTAGGCAATTCAAATTGCTTGGAGGGAATTCGTATAGTTGTTGGAGGGGCCCACATGAGGCAAAGGGAGGCCCACGAAGTCATAAGGAGGAAGATCTTCTCACTTGGTCATTCATTCACTCTTGCATATTGAAATTTACTTGACTGTTTGCTCAAGCTGCTTAGCAGAGTCAACTGGTTGTTCAACCACGAATCTCTCAAGCGGGAGATTCAACCTTACCTTCGAGGGACTACAAGTGCCACCCTAGCAAGGCAGTTCCATAGCATCTTGAGGAACACTAGGGAGTATTCACAGCACATCCATTCAGCCATCACCCAGAAGTGTGTATTTCTGGGCCAGCAGGAAGAGAACACACAGTGGAGGGAAGAGCTTCATTGGGCCAACCATTAGCCGAAGAAATCAGGGAATTCGAAGGACATCATTGAGCCAACACTCAGGAGGTCTTTTGGAGCAAGGGAGTGCAACAAGCAAGCAGTTTGAATTCCAGTCTTGGAGGACAGTGCAAAGGTCCAGTCCAGGCAACATGTGGGTCTTGAGGGGAAGAGCTACAACCCGGAATCACAGTTGGGGAAGGAAGGAAATTCATAAAAGGGCTCATCTTAGTGATTTGGGGTAGTTTTTGGAAGGTTTTCCAAATTCATTCCAGTAGGCTGAGTTTTGCAGTTGTAGCTGAGGTTGGGCTCCTTGGGGGTAGAATTTTAGAAGTCTGAACTAAGCCAAACCTTTCCTGGGTTTTGGTGGGTTTTGGTGGGTTTTGGCTGAGGATCCAGGAGCTGAAATCTTATAATTTTCTGAGCACAGGAAGAAGTGTTTACAGCCCTTTGATTCCAGCAGATAGTGTAGTTTTTGGGCAGCGCAGATCAGTTTTGGTGCAGCAGTTGGGGTAGCCTTCAGATCACCATTTGCTCACCTGGGTTTTGTCACTCTTGTCCTTAGAGACAAGCCCAGGTGCACCATCCTATTTTATCATTGTATTTTCCCTTGAAGATTTAATAAAATGGCTCAGCAGTTCTCTATTTCTAACGTTTTCATGGGTGCCTGATGTGTATTTCGTTGTTATGATTGTTGGAATGTTTGCTTGCTTTGTTTATCACTTAATTTCTTATTTAGGAACATTACACCACCTTCATAACTGCAAGGTCACACATTTTTACCTTACATCGTACTAGTTGGAAGATTTCTCCAAGAAAATATTTTCTTTATAATGTCTATCAACCAAGCTTATGCTTGGAGGTTAATTGAGTTAAAATGCAAACTATGCTAAAACGCCTAAATGCAATGAAAATAAGTTTATTAGTACTTTGCAAAAAGGAATTGCCCCAAGTAAATGAAAATATGCTAACAATGAAATAACTTGCATTATTGCTCTCAAAATTGTACAAGACATATAAACATAAGCTTCATAAATAAATGAAATTGTAAATTGCTCCAAGTAAATGTCAATAAACAATAAACTTATAGCAATTGAAAATGAGATGAAGCTAAGAGTGAATGTTTGCTTATAAAGTGTGCTTTGAAAATAAACGAGCAAAACCACAAATGAGCCTATAGTGAGGCCAATTGTAAGGAGAGAGAATCTTAAACAACTAAATTAAACTTGCTACACAAATTGAGATACTTGCACGTGAGAGATGAGTTTCTCTAAAATGTCAACTTGTACTTTCAAAGCAAAAATAGAATGCAAAGCATCAAATTAAAACTTATAGCAAAATCTAACTTAGAAAAGGAAAATGTGATAATGAGATTGTGTTAATTTTAAAATATGCAAATGGAAATATTGCAACGCAAAATTAATCCACGCACACAAAATCGTCCTCCTAAATAGGGAGACATGATGCCTTGGGTAAAACCCAAGCTTCTACAAGAAAACTAAGCCTTTTATTAACATGTTACAATGATGTTAAAGCCTCTTAGAGGATTCCCTAAAAGATGAAGGAGATTTGTACAAGATGAGAGCTAGAAAAAACTAGAATATCCCTCCAAACTATGGTAGCCTCAAAGGCTAATGAAGTTCTTCTAAAATCAGAAAATTACAAGCTCCAAAAGGGCCCAAGGCCTAGCCTTCTTTGCAGCTCCTTCTAGTGTCCACGACCTCCTTAGAATGAATCTTGAATGCTTGAAAGGTTCTACAAGAAAAATAGTTAGAGTTTCAATGGTTCTTCTTCAAGGCACTTGTTGTCAAAACTCCAACTATGGGCTGCAAAACTAAGACACAATTAGTGTAAAAAGAGCATGTAAAATGAATAAGTATGATAAAAAATAGTGTACAAAACCAAATCAAATGATGGGAGTGAACCCCATCACTTGCTTAGTTTGGAAAATGTTCTTAAATCGCTAAATAAAATCAATGAAAACTCAATTTTTTTAAAGAGATTTAAATTTAAAAATATTTTGCTTGTATACAAGCTATGTCCAAGAAAACACTTGCAAAACCACTTTATAAGATAAAACTATGGAAATTCAAAGAACCAATGAGATCTCCTTAGAGAATGTGTCAAGAGTGGGTTGGTATCTCTAAAAACTTCCCCTCACGCTTGATATTTGATCCCAATAAGATTTTTCCTCTACAACACTTCAATCAAACATTAGTCTCATATAGATTTAGCAAATAAGTAATGATAAGAAAACTCTAGAAATTTCTACACCTAGAACATACTTCTAAATCAATTGCTAATGCAAGATAGTTTTAAATTAACAAATCTACAAAAACATATGGAAATAACATAGAACAAAGCATGAGCAAAAGAAATTATATCAATAATCAACCAATCATCATACTCCAAAGAAACAACAACACATGAATGAAACCCCCACAGTCTTTTATTGCAATTGAGAACAAGTGTACATAAGAACAGAGTTTTCCCAAGCATAATATCTTGTAACCATGGATACAAAATGAGAACAAAAAGCTCTATTATATAGAGAAATGGGAGCAAATCCCAATGTAGCAACCAAGTGACAAATGGCCATGGAGAAGATCCCAAGAAGGAAATCGAATTCCAAGTGGAGGGATGAAGAGACGTGTGTAGCATCCAACAAAATCGAATTCATGAAGTGAGCTCCATCAACCAAGTTGAAAATCCAAGTGTAGAGATGAGTAATGCCAAGTATGCAATGAGAGGGAGTTAACTCCCAACAACCAAGCCAAGAGATGCCACCTCGAGTTGATGCTTCCAAAGTGCTAAGCGTAGATCCCCTTGAGGAATGTGTGGTTCCTCCCTGAGGATGCCAAGTGTGAGAGCTAGGAGGAGTGAAGTGGAGCCAAGTCTCCATCAAATATTTCATCATATTCCATGAGATATTCCAACATGTGCATTAACTCCTCAAGAAATTTGATTTTCCAAGTCACCAGTTGCTTCATTAATTGCAAAAAAATTGATTTCATTGTATATAGTATGGTAATATACAATAACTCTAGAGACTAGGACTCCACCCAAGGCCTCGCCTTCAAGTCGTACTCTGGTTTTGGGGTTATGCTTGGAGGAAAAAACTCAATTAATTATTAAGTCCCCGTAAGGATATAATAATTAGCCAAGTGAAAAAAACCTCTCAAGAGTAAACTCACTTGATGACAAGGTCTCAAGTTATCTAGGCCTGTTATATGACTCAACTCATCATACTAGCATCACTTTACATCATCCCCGTAGAGCTTGTGGAATTAGAGTACAATAGAAGAAGATGAGAAAAAGAAGTAGAGTTGAAAAATTTTGATGATATGGTGAACTCTGATGGTACATGAAGTCTCTGATACATCATTGAGCATAGAGTTTTGAAGAAATTTTGGGTACACTTCAGTTGTCAACAAGCTACATTATTATCATACCTTTGGTTCATTGAGGAACAATAGTTTCCTCTGCAAGCAGAAGGAGCTTCTCTTCTTTTGTAATCAGATTTGTTGGAGTGATTGTTGAAGTTGGAGTTTGATGCTCTTTTGTTTTCTGAACAGTGATGAGCATAGTGGCCATGTTTGCAACAATTGTAGCATTGACTTTTGATAAGTCTTTGGTCCATTGAGAGGAGTTGTTGGGAGCAGACATTCTCGAATAGTGCAATCCTCTTCTTCCTTTCTTCTTTTTTCCTTGAACAACAAAGGCAGTAGGTTCTCCCTCATCATGCTTGGGAATTCTCCCTCTGAAAATCATTTTGGCTTCTTCTGACTGCACTTTCCCAGGAGCTCATCAAATGTAGGAAACTTGTCATTATCACTAATGGCAGTAATAAAATTTTCCCAAGAAGAAGGAAGACCTCCAAGCGAAATTAGTACCAGTTATTTATCGGAAACAACTTCACCAGAAGTTGACAACTAATCGTTGATTTTTTATATCCTCATGAAGTATGCTTGAATGGTTTCTCCTCTGTTTATCTTAACATCCTTCAGTTGATTTTTCAGAGCAAGAATTTGATTCAAGTTGTTCACTTGATACATTCCAATCAGCTATTTATTTGGCTTTTTTCAAATTGGAGACGTGATGAGGTGGTCTCCAAGAGAGTCAAGGATAATCTTTTTACCCTTGACTTCTCCTTTCTTGTATTTGGTCTTGATAGCAACATTGGAGTTTTCAACTTGATTTTGCTACCTCTCCTTAAACATACTCTAGAACATCATGTTCCTCAAGAGTAATATCCAATCTGGCTTTCCAAGGGAAGAAATTTGAAGCATCAACCAGCTTCTCTTCGTTCTTAAAGTAGGATGAAGACATCTTGATCTGCTCAATTTCAGCAGCAAATAGAAAGGAACAGCAAGAGATATTTCAGTTGTAAATGAGGTATTTCAGCTGCAAAAGGGGAGAGAAATTTCAGCAAAAAAATAAGTAGCAAGTAGAAGGAACAACAAGAGATATTTTAGCAAAAAAAGAATTGTAAATAGAGCAAACAATAAGCTCTATTTCAGTAGAAAGAGAATTGCAAATGGAGGGGACAACAAACTATATTTTAGCAAAAAGAGAGCTGCAAATGGAGCAGACAACAAAAGATATTTTAACAAAAAGAGCGCTAGAAATGGAGTTGACAACAAGAGATATTCCAACAGAAAGAGAATTGGAAATGGAGTTGACAGCAAGAGATATTCCAGCAAAAAAATAGCTGGAATTGGAGTTTGTCTTCACCAAAGTTTTCATACCATGTTGAAATTTTGATGTTCTAAGTTATTACAATCATTTAAATCTAGAACTTATTTATGCTACAAAATAAGTTAAGTAATTGTAGATAGAATATAAACCATATAAACCATATGCACAATGGAAAAGAGCCAAGGATTCAATGAGACATGAAGAAGTTAGGTCAATGACCAGGGCAAAACCCATAAGGGGAAAACCCAATCAGTTTCTTCTTTTATTAGAAATCAATTGTTCAACAGAGATACAAAGTACAATGAGAGAATGAAGTTCATCCAAATCTGAAGAAGATATCTGATAGCAGTAGTTGACGCAAACACTGAATCAATTTAGCTCTCCAAGATCTGTTATGCTCTTCAAGACTCTCTTTCTCTCTCTCTCAATCTTCCTCTAGACTCTCCAACTCTCTCTTTATCAAGTTTGAATTCTCCCTTCACAAGCACAAGTGTGTCAAGTGAGGATGAGAGGCACAAATATATAAGAAGAGCAAGGAGCTAGAATTCATGAGGGAGTAACTCCTATGCCTTGAGGAGGAGTTACATATGCCAAAATAGGAGTGTCACATATGCCATAAAGGAGAGGAGTGTAACTTATGCATTTAGGAGAGAAGTGTAAGTTATGCATTAAAGAGGTGTAAGAGGAATCATTTTATGACGAGTCATTAAAGTGTGTAAGAGAGTGTAAGAGGTGCGTAAGAACTTTAAAGAGAGAAGAATGAATCCATTAAGAGAGAGAGTAACATATGCATTAATTAAGGGGAGTTACATATGACATGATTGAGTCTCATGATTGAGATACTTGAATTTCTTTTTAATAATAATATCATAAAGAGGATAACAATAATAAATTAATAATAATAATAATGATGATGATGATTAAGTTAAAAATTAAACAATTGAGATTGATTAAGGACAAGTTAAGCGAATTTCCATCATGTATATATGATTAAGAATTGATGGAAGGTGATTTACTATTTTTGAAAGTCATGGTTGCAAACATAGACATAACTTTCTATTTTTGGAAAGGTCAAAAATGAAATGAAATTCAAGGAAATTCATCCCATAGCTGTCAATTTTCAACATCAACCCGATGTCCTTCATTTTGGATTCTAAAGCCAAGTCCATTTTGCACTTTGTTATGATCCTTTCTGCACCTACGATAAACAAATCACCCACGTACAATACCAAGATGGGTGGATCATCTCCAACAAGTATGAAGTACAAGTTGGGTTCCATCTCACTTTTTGTGAAGCCCAAGCTCAATAAATACCCATCAACCCAAAGTACCACACCTTGGTGCTTGCTTAAGTACGTATAAGGACTTCTTCAATCTGCACACATGAGACTCCCTCCCATGTAGCTCAAAGCACTGAGGTTGCTCTATATACAACTCCTCCTCAATTACCCCATTGAGGAATGATGTCTTCACATCCATATGATGTATCCTCCACTTCATGAGTGAAGCAATGAATAAAAAACTCTAATGGAAGTATATCCAATGACTGGAGCAAATGTCTCCTCATTGTCCACTCCCTCTTTCTGGGAGACCCCCCTTGCCACAAACCTCACCTTGTACTTATCTATGTTACCATCAGTAGCATGCTTGATCTTGAAGACCCATCTGCAACTCACAATTGTCTTGTCCTCCAGTCTAGGCACTATATCCCATACATCATTGCTCATAATGGAAATATCTTAATTATGTCAATTAGTAATTTTTTAAATATTTCCTAAGTCTAAACTTAGGGAAAGTGGATAATTAATTGATATTAGTTGGGATAAGATCAATTTACCTCTGGAAGTTTGTGGAAAGTTTCTAAGATGATCTTAGTGATTGATTGGATTAGGTGAACTTCTAATCATGGCCATTCATTTGTGAATGGGAGATTATAAAGGGAATCGATAGGCAGCATTGGGGACAGATTGACAATTCAAGAAGACATCCAAGTGGGTGATTTTGAGAAACACAGAGAGGGTTTCAGCAGCAGCGATTGGGAAAGAAATTGTCGGAGACTGTTCTTCACAAAGTTTTCTAGTTTCTAACTGATAGAAGGAGGTCGAATTATTTCTACAGAAGGAGGCCAAATTTTCCAATTCGAGTTTTCCAATTTACTAGTGCGAATTGCAGGAAAGCATAGTGCGATTGCAAGAAAGCACAATGCAATTGCAGGAAAGCATAGTGCAATGAAATTGCAAGAAAGAGCAGTGCAATTGCAGAAAAGAGGTGTGAATTGCAAGAAACAGTCGATTTGATCTGCAAAGGGAGATAGTGCAATTTCCCATATCGATTTGTTCAGAACTGAAGAGAAAAATATTGTCGAAGCTTTGCCAGTGTCAAGCAAGCAATTGTAATTTTTCATAGCATTGTTTGCTGAAGATATTAATATAAACCCTCAGATATAAAAATTGGTTTTCACCACATTGGGGTTTTTCCATAAACATTTTGTCCAAAAATACTAGATTAAATTGTGTGATTGGTTTCTCATATATTTTTTGTAATTTTATTTTTGTGATCGGTGTTGTTTATGTTATTATACATTACTTCACACAAAAGAACTAATTTGTCATGAATAAGTAACAAGAAATAAGTAATTGGGTTAATAGCACCTTTTGGGTAGCCAGAAATTTCACATGGTATCAAAGCACTAAAGCGCTGAGGTTACTGGTTATCTAAGAGCAAGGGTTTTGAAGGAGAAACCAAAGGTTTTCACAAAGACAAATCTCTTCAGATTTATTGGAGTTTATTGTTCAAGGGTTTCAAAAATGGCTTTAGTTGGATTGAAGGATCAAGACAGAATTGAGGATGCATCGAACTTTGGTATCTGGAAATCCAAAATTTTATTATTGTTGGGGGAACATGGACTGAAGGAGTATGCTATGGCAGTTGTTTCCGTACCGACGGATCCAGCACAATTAGTGGCCTACCGCAAGGAGGATGCCAAGGCTAGGCATATAATCCAAGACGGGGTAAAAGATCACATCATTCCCCATATTGCAAAATTGGATATAGCCAAGATGTGGTCCCAAAGTTGTTCCAGAATGCTACTGCAAATAGGAAGTTGATCCTCAAAGAGAAGCTAAGAAGCACTAGAATGAAGAAAGGGAGAAGGCATAATTAGTTATCCCACTGAGATCATACTTTTCAAGGACAAGTTAGCAATTGTCAAATAAAAGATAGATGATGATGAGCTCGTGAGAACTACCTTAAATGGGTTCTCAAAGCAGTGGGATGTGTTCATCTAAGTGATCAATGGACGACAAGACCGACTTAACTGGGATTGTTTGTGGAGTGATTTCACTCAGGAGGATCTTAGGTTGTCAACAGTAGCAGCAATAAAATCTAGAAGCATGAGGATGATGAGAATGTTGCTCTTGCGGGAAAGGGCAAAATCAAGAAGGGCTCAATCAAAGGGCCTACAAGGGAGAAAAGAAAAAGGACTTGAGTAAACTCAAGTGTTTTGGATGCAGCCAGCATGGACACTATGTCAATCAATGTCTAAATAGGAAGAAGGGTGCCAAGAAGAAGAAGAAGCAGACAACAACATCAGCAAATATTGACGAGTTATCTTTAAGACTAGAAGATGAGTTCACTCTCATAGCTTGTTTATCTAGCTCAACCACCACAAGAGTCTAGGATATTGATAGTGGGACGTCATGTCATATGACAAGAGTTAGAGAATATTTTTCAGCTACAAAGCAAAGGAGATAGGCTTCCAAATTCAAATGGGAAATAAGTCCAAGATTACTCCAGTTGGAAGAGGGACAGTTACATTTCAAAGGGAGTCAGGAAAGAGTACTAATGCTACAGATGTGTTGCATGTGCCAAGTTTAGGAAGGAAACTGATTTCAGTTTTTGCTCTTCGAGATAAGGGGTACGATGTACTCTTCTAAGGATAGAAAGTGTATCTAAAACACCAGGATTGGAGGTCAGCAAAACAGATTGGGGTCAAAACCAACAAGTCATACAAGTTGCAGTTTGAAGATCCAAAGGCACTAGTTAGCAACAATAGTAGAAAAGATATGGGAGAATTATGGCATAGAAGGATGGGTCATATCCATCATGGAGCACTTAAGTTGCTCAGAGAGACTGTGATAGGTGTTCTAGAAGTAAGCTCAGAACATGATGACGTGTGCATAGGGTGCGTATTTGGGAAATTTGCAAAGGCAACATTTCCAAGGAGTGATAGTAGAGCCAAGGGTGTTCTAGACTTGACATATTCCGATAATTGTGGTCCATTGTCCACTAAGTCTCTCAGGGGTTATGAATACTTCGTGACCTTTACTAATGACTTCTCCAAGAAGAGTTGGAATTACTTCTTGAGGACACAAGCTGAAGTCTTCGGTTGCTCCCAAGAGTTTAAGGCTCTTCTAGAGAACTCGATCGACAGAAAGATAAAAGATTCTTCGACAGATAATAAGGGCAAATACATCGGGAAAGTCTTTAAGGATTTTTGCAATAGGAGGGAATCAAGAGGGAATGGATAGCTTTGTACAACCCATAGCAAAATGGGGTTGTAGAACAAAAGAACGGGACGATAATTGGAGCAGCGAGGGCCATGCTATATGATCAAGATATGCCTAAGTATCTTTGCGCAGAGGAATGTAGCACAGTAGTTTACATTCATAATAAGGTCTCACAGAAGGTGTTGGGAAAGATGACACCCAAGGAGGCATTTACAGGAAAAAAGCCAGAAATCGGTCAATTCAAGATTTTTGGCAGCATTGCATATTACTATGTTCCAGATGAGAAGTGCACGAAGCTAGATTCAACTGCAGAGAAGGGGTATTTCGTTGGCTATAGTGAACCCTCAAAGGCATTCAGGATCTACATTTTAAGTAGCAGGAAGATCATCGTGAGGCAGGATGTAAAGTTCCAAGAGGGGAAAGCCTTTAGGAGATCTCGCAAGTTACCAATAGTTGATCAGAGTTAGCCAGTAGAAGCTCCAAGGGATGAACAGGGATCTTAGGCTCAGGCCACTAGTACGAGTCTAGTGACTAGTATGGACATAGGCACAAGTGCAGAGGAGAGTTCATAGCATTTGGAGTAGCAATAGCAAGATGAGGAGGTTGAAGCTCCACCCACCACTAGTAGGAGAAGGAATATAGTGGTGCTTCAAACATTGAGAGATGCACAGGAGTTTGTGGGAGCTCCTAGATTGAGCACCAGGGACAAGTTACCGCCAGAGAGATATTCAGAGTACAAGGCGTTGATGATTGAGCTCATTGACAATGAGTCTTCCAACTATCAGGAGGTTGCACAACACCAAGTGTGGCGGGATGCAATGGTGGAGGAGTACAACTCCATGCGGAACAATGTTTAGGAGGTGGTGCTAGACCATTGGACAGGACAGTGGTTGGTTCTTGTTGGATCTACAAAATCGAGCACATTATAGATGCCAGTGTAGAAAATTTCGAGGCAAAGTTCGTGGCCAAGGGGTTCTCTCAGAAGGAGGGAATAGATTATGAGGAGACTTTTGCTCCACTAGCCAGGTATACTTCCATTAGGGTTGTGAGCTCACTTGCAGCACAAATGGGATGGCAGATCCATCAGATCAATGTCAAGATGGTGTTCCTCAACAGAGTTATAGAAGAGGAGGTGTACATCAAACAATCGGAGGGATTTGAGACACATGGGAAGGAAACCCATGTATGCATGTTCAAGAGAGTGCTATATGAACTCAAGCAAGCTCCCAAAGCATGGTATGGTTGGATTGACAGCGAATTGCAGGAGATGGGCTTCGTGAAGAGTGAGGCAGATTTAAACCTCTACTATCTTATGGTTGGAGGTGAACCACTCATTCTCGTGTTATATGTGGATGATCTATTTCTGCTTTGTGGTCAACACTCATAGTCAATTGATGGTAGAGCCAAAGAGTGTTGAAATTGTAACAAATAAAGGTCTTTTAGCTTGCGCCTTAGTCAGTGAATACCTATATTTGTCTTTCTCTCAGTATGAGTGTAAGCTCATGAGTTAGACTTCGGTTATGGTGAGATTATTTCCAGTTTACTAGAATAATCATCAAGATGGCATGCAAAGAGTTGGAGCTTCAGTTAAGTGGAGTCTTTAACAATTTGACTACATAATGAGGTGGCATTTACAAGTTTAGTTAGAGTGAGTTAGTCTTCAAACTTGATTGAAGGAAGAACGAGTTAAGACTCCAAGTGTTGATTGGAGAGAGAATCAATTGAACTCTCAGTTAACTCGCTATCAAAACTCAACTTCTAAAATTGAACTGAGCCTTCCTTGCATGCTCGAATTGGGTCTATAAATAGGAGGACGAAAGCACAGAAAATCACAAGTTTGTTCATGAGTTTGTGAGATCATTCTTTGATTGTGGAGAACACAGAATTGAGAGCTTATGTCCTAAGAAATAGGAGATCACTATGAAAATTCCTAGACTCGAAGGAACCCCTACTGCAGCAAATTTGAATCTACTTCACCTACTTGATTTTTTAAATTACATTCATCAAGTTATTCTTCTGAATATTGAAGCAAATTACTTATGCAGCCTACACTAATTAAATATTTGATCTCATGAAACAGAAAACAGAGCAAAGAACAATATATATAGGACACACTTATTTTGGACACAATAATCCCCGGAAAAACCCAATGTAGGAAAACAAGTGCAGCAGTTCTAAGGGTTTATTATTATGTAGGAGAAATATCTCAATACATATATAGGATTCTCATCTAGCGATCCTTTATAGAGAAAATACGAGCGGAAAATCTAAGTGAGTTTTACCTCAATTCACTAGGTAAAATCTCGGCAAAATCCAACACAAGACTGGCTAACCCCGACTATGTCTGCGCTAGCTCTGTGTCATCCCTACGTCACCTTCTCTATCCTCTATGTCAGCTCTCTCGGCTGTTCCGATAGTTCCCGCAGTTACGGTTGTTCCGATGGTTCTGGATTCTGTGTGACAAGCAGCTTTTCTGCTCTACGCTTGCCCTTCTAGCTCTGCGTCAAGACTGCGTGGGCCTAAACTGGCCCCGTGTCAGCTCTCCCGGCTACTGTGTTGCCTCCACAAGCTGTCTCCACCTCTCTGTCAGTATTCTCCGAAAATTACTTCTCCTGGATTCTCTTTGCCCCTCTGCTACAAAATGATCACTTAGTTCGAATTTCTCGGCTTCCTAGCCCTAGAAATCTAGGATACTCATCTAGCGATCCTTTACAAAGAAAATATTACCGAAAAATCTAAGTGAGTTTTACCTCACTTCACCCGGCAGAATCCCCGCTAATCCGACACAAGACTGGCTAACCCTAGCTATTTCTGCATTGGCTCTGAGTCAACCTTGCATCACCTTCTCTTCCCTCTGTGTTAGCTCTCCCGGAAATTCTTGGTAGTTCCCGGCAGTTCTGGATTTTGCGTGATGGGCAACTTTTCCGCTCTACGCTGGCCCTTTTGGCTCTACATCAAGGCTGCGTGGGCCTAGACTAGCCCAGCGTCAACTCTCCCAGCTACTGCACTGCTTCTCTGCAAGTTCTCTCCGCCTCTTTGACAGTATTGTCCGGAAATTCCTTCTCCCGGATTCTCACTACCCCTCTACTACTGAATGATCACTTATTTCGAATTTCTCAGCTTCCTAGCCCCAGAAATCGAACTCTAGTTCCATTTGTTCTCTTCGTGTGTTTTCAAATGAACCCCAAGCCTCCATTTTATACTTTTCCTGTTGAGTCTTCAACGACCAAGATTAAAGTCTTTAATCAACGACTAAGATTAAAACATGACTTGATCCGCCTTCTAGATCATTCTCACCCATATTTTGATTAATACCCATTAATATTTTAATTTCCCTAAGTTTAGACTTAGGAACTCTATTAAAACTTTAAAATTATTAATTATTTTAATAAAATACAATTCGGGTGAAATTTCACCAAACGGTTTCTGGGTTCTTTAGAACTCATGTGCCTTAGCCTCTCCACCAATTTTCAAGGCTAGAGCACTTCTGATGCTTCCAAAAACTAACAATCTCAAGTGCACAAGGATTTAGGAGATTGTGCGCACAATTGAGAGATTTTGTCCAAAGAAATAGGAGACCAAAAATGTGGAAAATAGGAGGATTTGCGCTAGAGATTAGGAGCTAATTTGCGCAAGGAAATAGGGATCTAGTGCGCTAGGAAACAGGGACCTAGTGCACAAGGAAATAGGCGTAATGCGCAAAGAACAAGGAGCTTCTAGTGTGCAAAGATCAAGGTGCAGGGATCAAGGATTGCAAGGGCAAGTCAAGGCCATTCATTAGGGAACATTGTGTGCTAGAGGGTTGAAATCAAGCAATGATGAAGGCAGGAAGAGATCAATTGTACCAGCTAAGATTAGTGAGAAGAAACATAACGCTTTCTCAGAGACATATTGCTTTGTAATAGATCCAATTGCACAAGAAAAATCAATAAAATACCAAAACAAAGAAAGTAGGTATTCCCATTTGGGTTTCTTGGCTAAACAAGTGTGTCAATTTGTATGATGTGTTTTTATCTCTAGTGTTTTATTTTGTTGCTTATGAATTGTTAAGAAATTTTGTATCTTGGTGAAAGTAAATTTGGTTTCAGTTTTCGGTTGCCTTGTTTTCCGTTATTCATCTAAGTAGTTGCATATTTTCAAGGGAAATTTAACATGGTATCAGAGCAGAGATCAGCAAAAGACCGACACCAAATTGATCAGTCAGTGAAGAGCGGAGTTTTGAAGAGCAGTATCTTTGGATAGCAATATGGTGTTCCAAGGACTAAGGGAAGATCACAGTTTAGAGGGAGCCTAGAACTTATGCTCATGGAAGAAGTGGATCTCAGTGGTGTTGGAGGAGAATGGGGTGCTAGAATTTGTGGTGAATCAAGTAGTTCCACCTTAAGATGCCCAACAGTTGATCCAGCATAAGAAGAATGACACCAAGGCAAGGAGGATCATTCTTGAGGGGGTCAGAGACCATATTTTCCCTCATCTCCATGGGAAGAAGATAGCATATGAGGTGTGGAAAGCCATTATAGATTTGCATTAGGGTTTCAATGATGCCAGAAAGCTTGCATTGAAGGACAAGATAAGAAATATCTTGATGAGAAAAGGTGATCCCATCATTACTTATGTTTCCAAGTTCATTCAGATTCGGGATGAGCTAGCTGGAATGGGTGCTACTATAACAGACGGTGACCTTGTGAATCTTCCGCTTCTAGGACTTCATAAGTCCTGGAAGAATTTCCGAGAAGTAGTCAGTGGCAAAGAGAATATTCCCAGCTGGGAAAGGTTGTGGTCAGACTGCATCCAAGAAAAAATATAGAGAGGGGAAGAGTTGAGAGATCAGCTTCGACAGAGGACGAGGAGAACTTTGCCCTGGCAGGCAAAGGTAGCAAAGCCAAAGGCAAGAAGGGCCAAGGAGAGGTCGAGTCCAGTCAAAAGGGTGAGAAGAAGAAGAAGGATTTGAGAAATATCAAGTGCTTCCATTGCCAAGAGTTTGGGCACTATGCCACTAAATGTCCTAATCGAAAGCAGTCCAGTAAGGATCATGTGGCTGCATCAATTGAGGTAGATGTGTTTTCTTCTCAATTAGAGAAAGATTTCTCATTGATAGATTTCATGGCAAGTCAATAATCAACAACATATTGTATATTGATTCGGGAGCATCCTTCCATATGACTAGGAACAAGGAATACTTCAGCCACCTAATGGAGAAGGACATGCAATTTCACATTGAGCTAGGAGATGATGGCAAGTACGCGACTAGGGGAGTTGGTACTGTCAGTTTTCAGAGGAGTCAGGTATCTCTCCTCATCTCAGGGATGTCCTCTATGTTCTAGGCCTGAAGAAGAACCTTGTTTCAGTGGCTACCTTAGAGGAAAAGGGTTATGATGTCATCTTTAGCAGAGATAAGGCTTACCTCAAGCACTTAGCTTCTGGATGTATGAAGCAAATAGGTGTGAGGATGAAAAATTTGTCACTATTGCAGGTTGAGACAGGTGCAGCCTTGAGCAACAAGGAAGGAAGTGTGCAGAGTAGAGACATGAGGTTTGAGGAGAGAAGATCTCTAAGGGAGTCCTAAGAGAAAGAGCACGTTAGAGTACCTAAGGAGGAGATACTTGCTCCCAAGTAGAAGCCTTAGCCAGTATCATAGATTGAGTCTTAGCCAAGTGGCAAGAGAGCCACAAAACGGGATGACCATGAGTTAGCACAGGATTAGGAGAAGAGACCAGGATGGGTGGAGTCAGCCACTCAGTTAGTGACTCCCAACATAGGGAGGAGGAAAGCCAAGTGGGTCGATAAGGAGGTCCATGAGAGAGTTGAGACTCCTAGCTCTATGCTCAGGCAAAGAAAACAGCCACAAAGGGGTATCGGATGTATGGCACTAATGACTGAGTTGATAGACTCAATGCCTTCCTGTTATGAGGAGCCAGCCTCTCAGTAGGTTTGGTAGTATGCCATGGTGGAGGAATATTTCTCCATCATGAAGAAAGATGTTTGGGAGATTGTGCCACGCCCAGAGGGAAATTCAATAGTAGGCTCCCGATGGGTGTATAAGGTGAAGCATGGAGCATATGGGAGTGTGGAGAAGTACAAGGCCAGTGTCTTGGATGCAGGAACAGTATCAGTTGTTGGGAGGGAGCAGGTGGCAAGGAAGAGTGATTCTTTAGGTACTTCCAGGAGACTCAACTAGTATGATATGACATGGTTAGATGCTAAGGATCAGGATCCTGGGAGCATGGTTGGAAGGAACAGGTCTTCAGAATAGATTCTGCAACAGGAAGCAGGGAAGTCTTATAGTTCAGAGGGAGCAACTACAGCAGCGAATTAGTGTTCGAGACAAATCCAAGTGGAGGAGGTTCTTCCAGAAGTACATTCCTTGCAAAGGGGTAGTGTTGAAATTGTGTCGAGTAAAGGTCTTCTGGCTCATGAGTGCGAGTATGAGTGAAAGCTCATTAGTTAGACTTCAATTACGGTGATTTTATTTCCAGTTTACTAGAACAATCATCAAGATGGCATGCGTAGAGTTAGAGCTTCAGCTAAGTGGATTCTACATCAGTTTGACTACAGAATGAGGTGGCAATTACAAGTTCAGTTAGAGCGATTTAGTCTTCAGTCTTGATTGAAAGAAGAACGAGTTAAGACTCCAACTGTTGATTAGAGAGAGAATCAATTGAACTCTCAATTAACTCGCTATCAGAACTCGACATCTAAAATTGACTTGAGCCTTCCTTGCATGCTCGAATTGGGTCTATAAAGAGGAGGACGAAGGAATAGGAAATCGCAAGTTTGTTCACGAGTTAGTGAGATCATTCTTTGATTGCGGAGTGCGCAAAATTGAGAGCTTGTGTCCTAAGAAATAGGAGATCAGAAGTGCGCAAGGATTTAGGAGATTGTGCGCAGAATTGAGAGCTTGTCTTTTAAGAAATATGAGACCACAAGTGCGAACTGCAGGGAAGCACAATGCAATGCAATTGGAAGAAAGAGGTGTGAATTGCAGGAAAGGGTCGAGTTGATCTGCAAAGGGACATAGTGAAATGTCCCAGATTGATTTGTTCAAAAGTGAAGAGAAAAATATTGTCAGAGCTTTGCTAGAGTCAAGCAAGCAGTTATAATTTTTTAACAGTAGTTTTTGTTGACGATATTAATATAAACCCTCAAATATGAAACTAGTTTTCCCCACATTGGGGTTTTTCCAGAGACATTTTGTCTAAAACTGCTGGTGAAAATTGTGTGATTGGCTTCTCGTATATTTTCTGTAATTTTATTTTTGTGATTAGTGTTGTTTATGTTATTGTTCGTTACTTGCTGCAAAAGAATTAATTTGTCGTGAATAAGTAACAGGAAATAATTTACTGGATTAATAGCACCTTCTTGGTAGCCAGAAATTTCACATTAAGCATCCCTCAATCTCTGCTCAAATTTCAAACCATCGAGATCTCCAGATAAAACTGGTAGGATATGTTGACTCCGCCCCACATAAAGTTTGACTCTGACTTGGAAGTAGCCGATGATTGTTGGTCGTCCTTTGAAGCCTCCTGTTCCTTGTCCTTTATCACTAGAAGTGGCTCATGAGACTCCCTAGATGCTAGGTCCTCGAACTTTACATCCTTGCTAACCACTTCCTTCCTTCTTGCTGGAATGAAAATCTTGTATGCCTTTGAAGTCTCGCTATACCCCACAAATATGCCCTTTTGTCCTTTTCGATTGCAACTTCGTCTTCTTCTCCATAAGAACATAGATGTACACCAAAAAACCAAATATGTGAAAGTTCCTTATCTTTGGCTTCATCCCTATGAATGCTTCCACAGGAATGTTGTCCCCCAAGATCGTGCAAGGACTTCTGTTTTGAACATAAATGGTCGTATTACATGCCTCTACCCAAAGAAACATAAGCAGATCCTGGTCACGAATGATTTCCTTGGCAGCTCCAATGATGGACCAATTCTTTCTCTGCAACTCCGTTCTATTGAGGGTTCTACAAGACTCTTATCTCCCTCTTGATCCTTGCCTCCTTGAAGAAATCCTTCAAGTCATTGGAGGTGTAATCTCCCCCATTATCTAACCTCAACACCTTAATCCTCCTCTTTGTTTGATTCTCAACCCAGCCCTTCAACTTCCGAAACCAATTGAAGACCTCATCCTTGGTCTTCATAAAGAAGATCCAGGTTTTCCCTAGAACAATCATCTATGAACGTGACATGATATAGGTTTTTCTGACACCACAGACATCAATCCATGCAGATCTAAATGAATGAGATCCAAGATTCCCTTTATCCTGCTCTCATTGCTTGGAAAAACAACCTTAGTATTCTTTCCAAGTGCACACATTTTGCATACACCCTATTGCTCAATGTTGAACTCTCGGAGACCAGTGACAATCTCCCTCAGAATCGGAAACACCATGTAGTGTAAGTGTCACATCCTCCTATGCCACAACTCACACAAATTGTACAAATAGTTGTATTGGCTTCCCTTGATAAAGACTTCCCTATCTAATCCCAATAACCCTTGTCGTAATAGGTCTAGCTCTCTCTAGACATATGAGTACCTATCCCTTCTGAAACATCAATACAAATCCTTTGTCCTCCTAGTGGTGGTGTTGATAAATAGATAGGAAACCAATGAGAAGTCCTTGAACTTCACTGCAAACTCATCAAGGTGTACCTCTCCTAATGTTGTTGTCTATTATGACTCCCCCTTCCCCTTCTTCTCTAGACACTATGATGCATAATGCCCATTCTTGCAGCAAATGAAACACTTGATTTTACTCAAGTACTTCTTTGTTGGCAATGAGGTTGATGTTTATAGCTCGTGCGAGTACTCTTGCACAAGTCTAAGACAAGCAACTTGGTGGAGTCCTACTCGGTCCAAGCATTGATTGTCAAAGAGAAGCATCTAAAGAATGAGTTAGATAATGTCTTTTGAAATATATTGTAAACCAAAAGAGGCAATGTTGGGATATAAGGCTTAGTATGTAATAAAGTCACATCCATATAAGTGACTAATAAAGTAATAGTTAGATAAAATTTAAGTAAGGAAGTTATATTGTAATGGTAGCATAACCACTTAGTCATTGACATACAAGGGGATCAATCCCATTGTATCAAATGACTACGTTGTAATAAAAGAATATATTTTACATGAGTACGTTGAGACCGTTCATCATCACATTTGGAAGCTTTCTTGTATATTTGAAAAATAACACTAGGACTAGGCAAAAGGTATGAAAATGTAATCCAATATAAGTAACTAATAAAATACTAGTTAGATAATATTAAAATAAGGAAGTTATATTCTAATGGTAGCATAACTACTTAGTCATTGACATAAAAGGGGATCAACCCCATTGTATCAAATGACTTTGTTGTAATAAAAGAATATATTTTACATGAGCTCGTTGAGTCCATTCCTAAGCATGTTTGCAAGCTTTCTTGTATATTTAGAAAAATAACACTTGGTCTAGGCAAAAGGTATGAAAATGTGCGACTCAAACCAAGACCAATTGTTTCTATGTATGCAAGGTGGAGAAGGATGTTGTGATATCTTGAGTGTCAAGAGTATGTAGTTAAGGACCTTTGTGACTGGCACCATATACCTATTTCATTGAACCATGTTACTGCTCAAACTAGCAGGGGCCTTAGGAGAGAATCCTAAAGGGATAATTGTTAGGTCAAGGGCAACTATGGAGCGATAGCCCACTGTCACCTCAGCTAAAACTCCCTACTCTTTACGTACTTTTACCAATGGGAGGAGACCCGTTATGATGAGGATCACTAAATGGATAGACCAATGATAGGGTGAGGGGTGATCCTAGAAGCCTATTCACAAGAGAGGCTCAAATATGTGGCTTGCTTGCTTTGGAGGCAAGGTTTAAAGCTCTCAAGGAAGGGCTTCAAGGGAATTTCAAGGTTTAGGTTTAAGGTATGTATCTTATAATGGAGGTTCCTAGGCCTTGAAATTCTTGTGAAAGCTTGGATTTCTAGTGATCCTTGAATAATTACCCTTAATAGTGTATGGGACCACACGGGACCAAGTCGACTCAGGGGGTAGGTCAAGCGAGTAGAGTTTAGCAACCAATGATATGCTTGCCCTATTCCAGAGGGGGAAAGGGATCAAGGAATGAATTTTCAATGAAAGGAAATGCAAGGATCCCAGTGAGGTTTCTAGCTTGCGATATCTCAAGATCCCACTGTCGGAATCTAATGAAATTTGGAGGGCTTCATGAGGACACACCAACGCAATTGTGGACCAAAAATCGAAGTATTTGAATGGCCATATCGTGATATAATTGATGCCCTAGGTGAACTAGAGGACTAGACCTAGAGAAGAGGAAAGGGAAGAAGGAAAATAGGTTTAAGGTGATCATCTTTGGGTGGACCAGTGCCTAATCCTTTGGGCAGATTGGAGTCAGGTAGAATTATGACTATGGACCTTGAATTTTCTAGGTCAAGGAGGCCTCAAAGGCAATCTCACTTGGCACTAGGGCAGCAGAAAAAGCAACTTCAAAGACTTTATACTTTGTTTTGCAAGATAAATGCCTTGTCAAGATGAATTTCCGTAATGAAACATCCCTAGGAACATTCATTCATTATACATGGTCCATACATGAAGCATTCACTATCCATAAGCAAAATTTCCACAACTTCACATAAGAGATGCAGCAAATAAGACCTAGTATAGCGAAATCCCAGCAACAATGTCTGTGACAAAATTAGAAAGAAATAATAGAATTAAAATGTACTTACATGTATAAGAATATATCCAACCATCCAAAAACTTGCCATCAAGAAGCTCCAAGACATATGAAAATTATCCAAACATCAAAATTCATTCCATGCTCCAAAAATTCGTCCTCTAAGAAGGATAGCAAAAATCTCTAAAGAGATACTAGTTCCAAATCCAAGTGATGATGCTAAAATGAATTCACATCACTTGTATTTATACACTTCTAATGAGTTTGATTTAGCTAATTAGGCCTACATTAGCCCCTAAAATAAAATAATGTGCAAAATAACTAACTTTTGGTGACAAGCCCACCAAACTAGCTCATAAACAAAAGAATAAGCCTCTTAAGAGGTCGAATAATGTATAGTGCATGTCATTGGGCCTTGGAGGAGGCCTAATGGAGTCCATATGTGCCATAATGTGTAGTTGAACTCCCAAAACCAGTGGACAAAGGGTTGGCCCCTTGTAATAACCTGTGGTGCTCCAAATGACATGTGGGGGCACACAAGTATCCTCATGGGTCTCCAAACAAATCGAAGATGCCTGTAGATCGCCTGCAATGGCTAGGATGATGGTGTAGCTGATGCCACATCATCGTGCAAGCCCTGGATCATCTGCCAAGTGTATGATGCAACTTTGGGGCCAGTTGGGCATGATGGATCAGGTGCATCTTCCTAATCCAATAAGTGAACCACGAGTAATCTCTTAATGGATGTGGGGATCCATGGAGTGTTATCTGTTGTTATGGAGGCCCAAGGCTCTCTACACACACCCTACATGTGCCAATGTAGCCCTCTGGGGCCAAGACCTCATATAGGGAGACCAAACCCAAATGGAAACCACTCGCAATCCTGCATAAGATCCAATGTGTCCCCGTGCCTTCCAACACACCAATTCATTAAAGAAATCAAGTAGAAGAGTTTTTAAACCATAGATAACAAGTGAGCACTTCATAATGGCATGCCCTTCCATAGTGGGCTTTGGCATGTGCTGATGTCTCACAACTCCAAATAGGGTTAACCAGGCATCCTATTAGGTGGTTTCTACCTCTAAAGCGGGTGGTATGTCCGTGATACATCATTTAAATGGTGGTGGCATGTGGCATACTGATGGAATGGAGTAGGGAATGAAAAGGGGCAACCTGGATCGCATGTCATGGTACAAGGGTAGCTAATAAAAGGGAAGCCCACACTTGGGTAAATAATGTGTAGGAGAGAGCAATCGTGGTGCATGAGTTACCCCGGCTTTGATTTTTCCACCCTTCTTTATATGCCTTTTGCCTTTTTATGATTTTCTTTACCTGTAATAACCACCAAAGGCAAAATCATATCCAGTAGCAGAGGCTAAGGCAGAGCCTCTTTCATTTTTAGACCCAGAAGTAATTGACATCGTTGACCAAAAAGTAGTAGCAATAGCAAAGTGAGCAGTCAAGGCAGAAAAAGCATTGGGTTCAACAGCATAGTCAGTATCTTAGCCTTTGGTTAACTGCTCGGGGCTCTAGGTAATGAGAGCATGATGCGTAAAGTATAGCAGTGGATATCCCCTTAAAATGTGGGGCAGTTCATCGCCCACCGAGAGTTGGGACAATCATGGGTTCCTAAATGATAAAGGAGGCTCATCAAGGGCCATGTAGGAACTAAGGTGATGGCCATGGAATGGGGTAGAGCTCATGTCATGGCTTTTTCCCACGTGCTAAATGCTTTTGTCCCGACCATCTTTTGCATTTTGTGGTACAATTTCCTGTTGAATGTGACCAATTATGATTTTTCTTTTTCTTTTAGTTGCATCAACCTCCAGGCATCATTCCAGGCCCGACCCAAGGTGTGGGCAAGGGGAAGGGGAAGGCTAACCCTATGTGGACCCCGTGGAGGAATGTGGACCCAGGTGGGAAAAATGATAAATGGGGTTATAATATGTGTAAGGGGAGTCATATATATGTGTGAGGGAGCGGGACCACGCAACCAAAATCAGGGTTTCCCATGTAATACCATCCCTAAAACCCAAGGGTTAGTAAAAGAGATCCCACGGGACTAGGGTCCAAGGTTAACATCCAAAAGAGGTCTAGGGGACAAGAGCACAGACCAAGACCACTATTTCCGCCGAATCCCCCTATTAATCCATGCCCAAAGTTTCCATGATAAATAAACTAGAATACTCAATTACTAAATAACAAGGCATACCTTTAGGTTTGGGAGGCCAACCCTTAAACATATGATGACAGATGGGTGAGGGACCACATGGCTGGCTCAGGTGGCGAAGAAATGGCACATCGATCTAGTTGGTGGCTGCGAGGAGCTGTTGGTTGCCAACTGAGGACCATCATGGAGAAAAAATTTCTCCTAGGGATATCACCCACAAAATGGTGGGTAACAAGCCCCAAGGGTCATAAAATGGATCCTTGAAGGATCCATATCAAATGAGAACATTTATATAAGATCATGACATCTAAAAGGGAGAATATTTCTACTTATGCTCTCTATGCATAAACATCCATATGAAGAGAATGCATGAATTGTAAGAGCAAAGGATACTAGGGAAAGGACAGTTATATCAACAAGCCCCAAGCATTCATAAATTCACACCTAACATTAGAAAATAAGGGGACTTAATCAATGAAAAGTGATCATCAAAGAAAATTGTTGTCGTAGATTTCCAATGGCTTGGCAAGCTTTCAATTTCTGATCACTTCTTCCAGACTTGTTCCTAATGACAATAACCTTAAATCATCTAATAGTTCTTTACCATTTTTCCTTTGCAATGAAACTCCTTCCATTGAAATTTTATTTGGGCTTACCTTATTTCTTGATCTCCCATTGCTTCTTCCACGGTTGTCTCTAATGATGATCCCAATGCTTCTTGATCATTAGATGATCATATTTTCCCCATCAAATCAAGCTCCATTGGGATTCTATCAACAACCCTACCCATCTTTTATCCTCAATGTTTCTTTCAAGGCTATTTCCAATGGAAATCCTCTTATCACCGATAGCATACATAATCACTTTTTCCTTACACTGGAGTCCTTTCTATCAGGGCAATGGCTTCTTCTAGGTTGATGCTTCTAAATGTAGTCCCCTCAATCTTGGTCATTCTTGTGACATTGGATCACCTGTCATCACAGTTTCTCGAGGACCTTGTTACTAAATAGGATGCATGAGAATTGATACAATGTTTGAAGACCTTGCAATTGGTTCCAACTTTTGATATCTATTTTCTCATTGAGCATCACCATATATTTGGAGGCATGATGGCACATGTGGCTTGTAAACACCTTTTAGGGTCTTCATCTACATATTTTCATGCACATTTATTCACTTGAGGGGACATATCACATATCCCTAGGGCACATTCACATATGTGGAGGCATGCCACATCATCAAGATAGGGATTTGGATGAGTACCTTGCATTCTTGGCCAAAAGTTGATATCACATTGCCACATCATGTGGATTGAGAGATTGATTGGTAGAACACTTTAGGAGAGGAGCATGATTTTACCACGTCAAATCTTATCCCTAGTAGTGTTTTGCACAATGTTGCACGAAGCAGGGACGCGGAAGCGTCATTTCTCAAAAATCTAGGAAGCAAAGCATCTCGGAACTCTCTCTCTCTCTCTATATATATATATATATATATATATATATATGCAAAAAAGCATCCCAAATACCAAATTAGTTGTAGAAGAAATGAAAACATGCATATTTTTACATAAATCAAAATAGATATGGCATCCATGATTCAATTGCACATCAATGATTAATTATTCGAGCATCAACCATCTGAATTCTAGCAATTACAAACATACATCAAATTTTTAAACATATCATAAAACATAAAACATTTAGAAGATAAAATCATCAAACATTCAAGTAACTTATCTAGCAAGTGAGCAACTATCAACATGAGACGTGTCCAAAATTTAAATAATAATGTTTACAAAATAGGCCACTTGGCCAACACCAAGACTCAAGTACACACTGAACTAGGAAGAGTAAGACAAAAAAGTTCAAATTCACAACAAGACAACAAGTCTAATCTATGACAAAAGTAGTAAACTGTGAATATATCTACTAATCTCTCCTTCCACCACGAACAGGACATGAGCCTCCATGTGGTGGCAATGAAGAAGATGATGGTTCTAGAAGTTGTGGCAATGGAACTAATGAAGATGAAGCCCTTGTTGTTGGTGTTGAAGCATGGACCCTGGGAGCCAAGGGACCAGATGGGGGTGGCATCTCAACTCGATCATCATCATCCTGGATAAGAGCATCCTCCAATTGCTCTAATCGCAATACTCCATCCTCCAAATTGGGCTCCTTTGGATTTCTGTCCCAAACCTTAAGGTCTTTATTAGTATTTGCATCATCACAGTAATGGGAGAACAATCGCAAGTTATAGTGAACATGAACCGAGCTCTTTGCCGGTCTAAACTCAACCTGTTCCTTTTAACACTGTGGTTGAAAGAATAAGAGCTCCAACACCTCTCTGCAAAATAAGTGTTTACCACCTGTGATAGCACCCGCAATGCCAAAGTTTGTAGAAGTGGAATAGCACCTCCATGCATGTTCCACGGTTCCACCACTCAAGAGAAGAAAAATTCTCTCGATCTCTAATTGCATGCATGTTCCACGGTTCCACCACTCAAGAGAAGAAAAATTCTCTCGATCTCTAATTGCATGCATGCTCCCAATTGGACTAGTGCTAAGCGTATAGTTGCTCAAATGTTTTCATAGCATGGCAGACTCCTCATTAGGGACTAATTTATCCAATATTTTCATATAACCATTTAGAACCTCTGGATATAGTTGTGGTTTTCTCTTGCTCCCCTCTTCCCCCCAATTGTTGGTGTTGAAAGCCATGATGGATGATAGTATTTAGGTGTCAAAACATATGCTAACTTCTAAGGCATGTAGTGGAATGTTTAGCATATTGGATCGTTTTTCCACCTTTGCATGAATATAATTGCACAAGGTGATATCTTTAGGCTCAACAATGTCTTTAATCTGCCCCAACATGCTATCCATTTGCTCATACACCTCCCCAATTATTGGTTGATCTGAATCTGCAAACTTGATCATGTAATAGATTGGTTTGGTGAATTGCAAAACATGTTTAATCTGTGACCAAAAGTAACTGTCAAGAATAGTGTCCTTGGCTACATTAGCACCATCTCTATCAGTGTTAATTTCCTCCCATGATTCAGAGGTCACCATATTAGTTAAAGTTTGTCTCACCTTCACTAGCCGCCTAAAGGTGAGGTAATAACTTGCAAATCTTGTTTTTGCAAGTTTAAGCAACTGCAACTTGGAGTAAGTGCCCTAAAAGTAGTTTAACCTTGTATGCCTTGTGATAAATTTAATGAGTTGCTTCCCTCTCTTGTAAATCTCATTAATCCATCCACATTATCTATGCTTCAAATATCATGCATCAAAAGGTTCAATGTGTGCACAAAACACCCGTACCAAAAGATGTGTGGATGAGTACGCTCAATAATGTTTCCTGCTGCCTTACAATTTGTTGCATTATCAGCGATCACTTGAACCACATTATTAGGGCCAACATCTTTGATTGATTGAAATAAGAGATCTACAATGTTTTGGGAAGCTACACTGATAGAAGAGGAGTGATGACATGTAATAAACACTGCACCACTAGCAGAAACACCAAGAACATTTATCAAATGTTGATTTCTAACATTTGTCCACCCATTTGATACAATGGATACCCCACAATCCACCCACTCATTTGTAAAATGTGTCAAAGCTTTTTCAACCTTTGCTTTTTCTCTATCTAATAATATTGCTCTAGCTTTCTCATAGTTGGGGCTCTTGTATCCTTTTAGGGCTTCATTGATGGCCTTAACCCTATCATGCCAATAGAGAGAGCGAAGCACAATGAATAGTACACCACAAGCACAAAGAAACCGGACTATTTTTCCATCCACATCATCCCTCTTAGCAACATTCAATAAATCCCCTATTGTTCTTCTACTTTCAGAGGTTGCAGAAGTACCATGAGGGGATGAGCTACCAAATCTAGAGGTTGCACTTGATTCAAAATGAGTTTTTTGTTTCTTGTATGTCTGTTGTGCGGCCTCCTCTATTTGGATGTATTTTCTTCTTTGTTCAGCTAGAACCTTTGGGTAAATTTCTATCCCCACGACACCCTTTTTGTCATCATTGTCCAACACCCCACAAAGATGCCTCCTCACACGAGTATATGAACCACTATATGATTTTCCTCCATGACAACCATGAGGGCACAAAAACTTGTAGCTTCCACCACCTTTTCCCCCTTCAAGTTTGGTCACAAAATTCCACAAGGGTGTCAATGCAGCTCTCCCCTCTAGCATTTCAGTGTTCTCTTCTTCCCCTTTCTCTTCAAACCCTTCATCCTCATCATACATTGGGTCACTCATATGGGGACCGCTATCCTCTTGTTCTTCTTCCCTTCTATTCCTACTCCCCCTTGCCATCATGAAAACCAAAAGTGTAATGATACATGGAAGCCAAAAGAACACCATTTTGGAATATGAATATAGATGGACAATTGTAATGAAATGAGCAAGAAGAAAGAATGGGAAAGAGTAAGAGAGGGAGGGGAAAAATACAAACAACAATGAGAGAAAAATGAGGGAGTTTGGGGTTTGCACTTACCTCTTTAGCTCTTGTAGATGGAATCCCTTCTTTACTCCTCCAAGCTCCTCCAAGCACTCCTCAAGCCTCTCTTATCCAAGCTCTATTCTCCTCTCTTTCTCCTCTCTTCTCCAAGCTCTCTTCTCCTCTCTTCTCCAAGCTCTACAAAAATACAAGAGTGAGGAAATGAGAGGAAGAAATGAGCTTTATCCCCATCTATCATTTCCCTAACTCAACCTACACCCACCCCCAACTCAAGTGAGACAAAAATAAAAATAAAAATAAATGAATTTTTTGGGTCGATCGCACGAAATCCCCATTCGTGCATCAGATCCGCTCGGGATCCGTACAAATCCGTGCTTGATCCGCTGTGGATCTACCACCAAATCCGCGGTTTGGAAATCCGGAACCATAGATCAGGCCGACACAGTTCCAAAATTCTAGGCACTGTATTTTTCGCCCGGATCCGCGGTTCCAAATTTATGAACCATGGATCCGACAAATCCCCCACGGACCCGTATGAGATGCGGATCCCGGTTTAGATTAGGGGTGGGGGGCATTTCCTACAACACTGGTTTTACATATTAATAGTTGATTTCAAACTTAAATGAATTCACACAAGCCCTGGCACACATTATGAGAGGAACATTGATTGACAAAGAAGTTCCAATGGTGATTTGGCACAAGGTTTGAGGGTTTTCACATGCATTTTGAAGAGTGTTTTACTTTTACTACATATATTCCTAGAGAGCTCCAATTTTGACCCTTGTTTGGTGAAGATTCAACCATTTTGCACTTGGATCCACATTATTGGCACATTGTTTGAGATCATCCAATCTTTGAGGAGGATGTTATAACAACCAATTGGCCATTGTTGCACACTCACCCATGAGACCCACATTTTGAGGGTTTAGTTGGCGTGCTTAGAGAAACACCTTGCATCTTGCTATTGTTAACATGTTTTGGTATGTCTAAGTGGTTGACTCCCTTTTCTAGGAAAGCATTCATATAGACCTTGCATTTTGGCATAATTTAGAATACCTTCTTGATGAGCCCTTACTAGGAGGTTATGTCACAACTATCAAGAAGAAATTTTACATGGTCAAACAAATCTAATCCTTGATGGCATTTTGCATGAGAGGACAAGCAAGATGCCCACTTGTCCTAATATTTTATTTTTATGTATTTGACTTGTCTTTTGAGGTGGTTAGGAAATATATTTATTTGAGTCTTCCAAGGAGAGATCATGGATCTAGAACTTGTCTATTGTTATTTTATTGTTGAGGATTTTGTGTTAGATCCATATATAAAATGTGTAATGATCCTTAATAGGAATACAAGTGATAACAAGCAAATAATACATGTAGCAAATTACATAAACGAAATATTCAACAAACACCCATATAAAAGCTGCAAATGGAAAACTTCTGAGCCATTTTATTATATCTTTTCAAGTCAAACACAATAGATGATGGAATGGTGCACCTAGGCTTGTCTGAAAGGACAAGCAGGACCAAAGTCAGGTAGGAAAATGGCTGAGTTGAAGGCTGCCCAACTACTGCATCAATTTGCACAGCGCTGCCCAGAAACTACTACTCTACTGAAGTTTGAATGGCTGGAAGCTGCACTGAAACTACCCAGAAATTTATATGCTTTTAACCCCGGACTTCTTGGCCAAAACCCACAAAAACCTAGAAATGGTTTGGCCTGATTTGGACTTCTCAAAATCGACCCCCAAAGGCACTATTCAATCTCCAGCGATTCTACACTATCTGCTGCAAAGATACGACTTAAAACCCCACCTCCGGTGCTTAGAAAATTATGAAACTTTATATTTGGGATCCTTGTCAAAAACCCTGAAAAACCCAGAAAGGAATTTTGTTGGTTTAGACTTTTGATTTTCGACCCCCTTGGAGCCTCACCTCAGCTCTAGCTGCAAATTTCGACTTGCTGGAAACTTCTTGTAAATCCACCTGAAAACTTCTCCAAAATGCTAAGTTCAACCATGCTAACCAATCCCTAACTCCTCGGATGATCTCTTGGCCCAACTCAGCTACTCCCAAGTACCATGAAAATCTGTTGTGTGGCCTCTACGTTGTCCCTCAGCCCAGCAGTTTGAATTGTTGGAATGATGGCTCAGCTAGCTGTAAAACCCAACAAGAACGTTGGTCTAATGCTACTACTTCAGCTCCCCAACTCCCGAACAAGAAATCAGATCTCTGCTTGCCTCAATCTCCCTCTGTGTGTTTCCCGGCTACCCAGAAATACACACTCCTTGCTCTGCGCTGGTTGGTGGTGCTATGTCACTGCCCCGAAACTCCTGAAATCCTTGTAGAACTACCTCTCTAGGACAGGCACAGATGACCCCCGAAGTAGAGGTTGAATCTCCCACTTGAGAGACTCGTGGCTAAGCAGCTAGTTGACTCAGCGAAACAGCAAAGTGAACAATCAAGTGATTTTGTTTGCAAGATGTATGAATGAATCCCAAAATAAGAGTTGCTCCTTCCTTATAACTCCTTGGGCCTCCCTTGCCTCATGTGGGCCCCTCCATCCACCTATTTGACTTTCCCTCCAAGCTATTCGAATGGGCCAATTCGAATTCCCATGTGGGTGGCCCCCACATTCCACTAGCAATCAAATTAAGTTGAATTGCTTCCTAAGTCCCTAAGTCGAAAATGATGGGTTCTCTTCCTTAGCCAAAATTGTGCAAAATTGTGTCGCAACACCCTGTTACAAATGTGTTTGAGAAGGGACATGACAGTCCTCCCCTCCCAAATGTTGTTTGCCCTCAAGCAACCTCAAAGATGGGTGCTCCCAGGTGGCATCCTCATCCGGCAAGTTCTTCCAACACTCCAAAAATCGCTTGTCCTCTAGCAATGCCTAAACGAGCATCCTCTCTAACTATTGCTCCCCACTGTCATTGCAACATGTGCCACTAAATCGTCCCTGGCCTCAGCACTGTCCTGATATGAACGAATCCTTCAATACCAGAATCCCACGTCATCCTGTCCAACATGAAGCTCCCCTCGCTCCACTCACTATCCTGCCCGATGCAAGTACCAGAAGTCCCTTGCTCCATCAATGACTTGCTAAAGCCTAATGGAAGATCTGTATGATCTCCCCCTGCAATAGCTGGCGCATCCCTAAAGGTTATTGAGCTATGAAGAGCTGTGACGCCCCAGTTCCCTGCTAGTCCTAGAGTGGTGCCACCATGCTAACGCTGCGCTACTCTGACTATGTCATACTCCTCATCGTGCGGAGACAGTATCCTCCTCTCCTGGAACTCGATGGTGGAATACTGAAAGAGGTGAGACACATCCTACCTAGGCATCTCCATGGCACTAAGGCCTACCCATCCAAATCTAACTTCGAACCTATGTAGCAATAGACAATGTTTGCCTCCCCATATGATGAAACCCTCTGTGAACCCCCATGTGTCATCCCAAGGGCGAACTATATCACTCTCTGCCACGACTCCGCTCATCACGAGTGATCTATCGATCAACTGAATCCCTGCATCCCATAGGCAGGCCTGCTATGGCATAGCCCTGATAATCGATGGAATCCCTTTGGCCCTTATCTCTAGACCCTGTGTGCCACCCATATATAGGCTCCATACATCATGAACTAATCTGAGGCATGCTAAACTGTCTGGTGCCTGCCACTGTGTAGTACTCATGACTACTGGAAACCACGTGTGCCAAATAGCTACCCCCTGAATGCAACCAATAGATGGGTATCTGATATGTGCAATCGACTCAGTGTATGCAGATCCATCCTGCTCCTGCCAACCATCATCAATGGTTCAGCTACCCACCCCCTCAAGAATGTGTCAATACAATGTTGGGAACCCGAATACATACTGGACAACTATCTCAGCCGTACACGGTATCCTCTGCTCATGCATGGTCCAGACATGCCCTGTGGAAAGAGTGAAACATGTCTCCCCTTTGACCAGCTCCCCAAGCATAGGATCAGTGATGAATGATATGCCATCCCTATCAGTGATCACCTCATCCCTTGACCTGTGGCTGTCAACTCACGCACCGACTCGATGCCCCCGCTGAGAAGTCTTCCCTCTATCGCACCAAGTGTCATCCAAATATCTTGGGTGACCTCCCCGTCCCCTGTTGCTCGTGCCCAGAGTATCAAAGGACAACAACCAGATCGCCCGTTCCTGTAAGTGACGTAGAAGAGGGTCAGGAGTGTGAGTCCCCGCGGATACCATCAAGTATCGCTCATATGTGTCCCCATCGATCCTGGGTGAACTACACCCAAAGGTATGCCTGGTATCTCCATCCATGGGTGTCCCTGGAGGCAACACTCCAAGTCCTCGTTGTGCAGCACCATAGACCTCTGCATACCACTAATCATACCAGTACTCCTGGACATGCAACTGTACACCGCGGCCTACCCCTGTACACTGTTGGATACCCTCGGCTGCAGCTATGCCATCATGTACCGTCCTACTTCCTACCTGTGTCACTGCACCTGTCACTGCCCACATGTACTCACTACGATGTGAGGCACTCCCACTCCGCAACGCAGTCCAATACACTATAGCACACCACCACCTGTAGATCATTGCTCAATGCTAGATGCTCCCACACATCCCTGGATATGATGGCCTAGAGCTATGTCTCTACGTGTCAAGCCACACCCGATCAGTATCATCACCTCCACCATCGCATCATTATCCCCACCGATGAATGGATCTTCCCTCCAAATCCCCCCTGAGGGATCTGAGAAGTGACTCTCCCTATGTGTCGGTAGTGATGCCAACACAGCTCTGCTCCTCTGCGTCCTTTGTGCCCCACACAAAAGTGAAGAGCCCCCAGCTCCATGCAAGGCACCATCTAGTGGCCTGCTAATGCCACTTCCTCCGACAAACTCCTGCCAGAGTATGTTGATCACCCAGTGATCCCATGTACAAATGGCATACCAAGAAAACCAAAAGAATTTGTCCATAAACTGGTCGGCCACTGGTGCTGACCGAGACTCCCCAAGCGAATGTGCATGCTCAACTGCTAGGTCAACTACACCATCCCAGTTGTAGTCAACCGGCATACATGGGAAATGATAAGTGGTCCCTCCCCGATCCCAATGCCAATCGGGGCTTCCAGCATCCCCAGTGCCTAGAAATTCTTGCTGAGCTCCACTTGGGTCCACTGCCATCTCCATAGTCTGCTCCATCGGGTACCAACTCAGAATCTCTCGCCACCCAACCCCAAGAGAGGGATCGAATGCACGAACTCTTGCACATAGAACAACCCCAGCATGCAGGCGTTGCACCCTGTGCAACTCAGGTCGTCTCATCTCGCTATCCTGTTCAATACATACAATTTGACTAGGTAGCTCTGTCGCCCTCTATCCAATGGGCCAAGGTAACCTAACAATGCTATCAGCCCCATCTATGTATGCCCGAAGAGGGTTGCTCTCACGCTCCAACGTGCACTCTAGCTACACCAGTAGGGAATCCAACTACTCCGCAACGTGAGTCAATTTGGTCGTGGGCTTGGCACAAACTGCTCTCATGCCCTCTAGCTCCTCGTTCTACTACAGAATCGCCTCTCGCACCAACGCGGCCTTCCTTTTTAATCCTAGAAGGTCGGCCTGAAACTGATGGAACTGTCATGGGCATCTACCACCTATAAACTCGTTCATGGCTCCAAATACCTCAGCAACTATTGGCATCTTGTCCAGGGATTGCACCCCCTCAACAAATGGCTCTATGCGAGTAGGCTCTATTCTCTCCACCAAGGTGTCAACTGGGGCTATCAAAGAGGTCTCTAATAAAGGTGACTCCCGCGCCACACCGGGTATATCGATGTGCTCCTCACCATCCTGTGGGCTCTCAGCATCATGCTCAACCTCCTCCTCAAGCTCCTGATATCTAAAGCCAGGTCTCCACCAATAAAAGTGCCCCCTGGTCTCACCCTCTAACCGTCTTTGTCTTGTCTGCTCCTTTTCAGGAGACCTGGTGTCCTGATCTAGTCTACTTTCCCCACACGATGTAGATGGTTGCACCCCCACAACCTGCTCACCTCTAACATCTTTGTTGTAAGGGTGAGGATGGGTTTGGTCTGTCACACTCCTCAACTGGGCCAACCTCTCATCATCTCAATGAATTCTACCACAGAATTTATGCATATTGGATTTCCCTTAAGCCATGGGTTTGTCTCTAGTTTCACTCATCACTGTGCACTCATACCCAAAGCTTCCATGATCTTCTGGCTAATTTCCCACAGTTGGGGCAAGATCATGCTCTGGTACCATTGTAATGATCCTTAATGGGAATACAAGTGATAACAAGCAAATAATACATGCAGCAAATTACAAAAACGAAATATTCAACAAACACCGATATAAAAGTTGCAAATGGAGAACTTTTGAGCCATTTTATTATATTTTTGCAAGTCAAATACAATAGATGATGGAATGGTGCACCTGGGCTTGTCTAAATGGACAAGCAGGACCAAACCCAGATAGGAAAATGGCTCAGCTGAAGGTTGCCCAGCAGTTGTACCAATCTACACTGCGCTGCCCAAAAACTATTGCTCTACTGAAGTTCGAATGGCTGGAAGGTGCACTAAAACTGCCCAGAAATTTATATGCTTTTAACCCCGGATTCCTTGGCCAAAACCCAGAAACGGTTTGGCCCGATTTGGACTTCCCAAAATCAACCCCCAAAGGCACTATTCAATCCCCAGCAATTCTACACTGTCTGCTGCAAAGATACGGCTTAAAACCCCACCTGCGGTGCTCAGAAAATTATGAAATATTTGGGATCCTTGTCAAAAACCCGTAAAAAAACAGAAAGGATTTTGGCTAGTTTAGACTTTTGATTTTTGACGCCCCTTGGAGCCTCACCTCAGCTCCAGCTGCCAATTTCGGCTTGCTAGAAACTTCCTGTAAATCCACCTAAAAACTTCTCCAAAATGATGAGTTCACCCGTCCTAACCAATCCCTAACTCCCCGATGATCTCTTGGGCCAACTCAATTGCTCCGAAGTACCACGAAAATCTGTTGTGTGGCCTCTACTTTGTCCCTCAGCCCAGCAGTTCGAATTGTTGGCATGATGGCCCAGCTAGCTGTAAAACCCAACAAGAAAGTTGGTCTAATGATGCTACCTCAGCTCCCCAACTCCCAGACAAGCAATCAGATCTTTGCTTACCTCAATCTCCCTCTGTGTGTTTCCTGGCTACCCAGAAATACGCACTCCTTGCTCTGCGTTGGTTGGTGGTGCTATGTCACTGCCCCGAAACTCCTGAAATCCTTGTAGAACTGCCTCTCTAGGGCGAGCACGGATGATCCCTCGAAGTAGAGGTTCAATCTCCCACTTGAGAGATTCGTGGCTAAATAGCCAGTTGACTCAGCTAAACAGCAGAGTAAACAGTCAAGTGATTTTGTTTGCAAGATGTATGATTGAATCCCAACATGAGAGTTGCTCCCTCCTTATAACTCCTTGGGCCTCCCTTGCCACATGTGGGCCCATCCACCTATTTGACTTTCCCTCCAAGCCATTCGAATTGGCCAATTTGAATTCCCATGTGGGTGGCCCCCACATTCCACTAACAATCTGTTAATTTTAAGTATGTTCTATGCTTAGAGCGATTTATTTCAATTTTGACAGTTAGCTCAATATCTTTTCCAGATTAGCAATCACATCAGCATTAAAGTAAACTGCAGATAGAACATAAAAATAAATCGCAGAAGACAAGCCAAGACAAGAGGACACAAGATGTGGCACTAGCCAGGGACAAACCCCAATGCGGGGAAACCCTTGATCAATTCTTCTTATATGTTCTTCAATAGTTCAGCAAAGAGAGAGAGAGATAGTACATTTACAACAGAAGTCAACACTTTGACTTGTCTTAAATAAGAGCATAGATCATTTCTAAGTAGATGATACATGAGGTAACTGAACTCAGTTGAAGACATTCTGCTTCAACTGATTCTCCCAGGTGACTCCATCACCATGTTGCACCTATCATTGTGCTGCTCCTCATCAACATGTTGCACATCACTATGTTGCACCCATCATCATTGTGTTGCATCTCATCATGCTTCACTAATCATGATTGTACCCATCATTGTATTGTTGTACTATGCTGAGCTATGTTATGTATTGCTGCTCCATATACTTGTACCATGGTACCATTGCTAACCCAAGTACCATTGCTGCACTATGATTGCTGCATCATGTACTTGTTGTCCCATGTATCCACCATGAAACATTGCTGCTATGTACAGCTACATTGTTGTCCCATTGTGCCTTGTGCATCATGTACTTGTTGTCCATGTATTGTTGCTATGTATAGCTACACTATTGTCCCATTGTGCCTTGTGCATCATGTACTTGATGTCCATGTATTGCTGCTATGTACAGCTACATTGCTGTCCCACTGTGCCTTGTGCATCATGTACTTGGTGTCCATGTATTTTGCTGCACTATGTACAACTACACTGTTGTCCCACTGTGTCTTACTGCAATTTCAGGTCTGCAATATAGCTATTGTGACTGTGACTGGTTAGGGCATATTGGCAGCCCCTAAACAGTCACCCAAACAGCCCTCCTTAACTGCGGCCTATACTAGGAGAGATGCTCACCTGACTTGATGTTGTTATGGGCATGAACAACCCTAAATATACCCTACGTTGCCCTTCAACAGTGAGGTAGGGCCTGCAGCCTAACCACAACAATCTATGCTGCCTCTCCCAAGGCTTCTCCACCCAAGAACCACCTCAAACAACCCTGAAACTTATCCTCCTTGTCTCGGCCTTCAAGAACAGACCCTCAGCCCTCCAACCAACACTTCGGTTACCCTAAAACAGCAGCTCCTATATCCTTCCATGAGTACTTAACACAGTCCCCAAACTGTCTCGTTGTGTTAGCCTCTTTGTTGCATCTTAAGGGTTGTCGTCCATGACTAGAAACCCTTCCATAACAGCGTATAGGGTTAGGGCATCATGGCTGCGTTTATCTATGAATAGACTGCGGCTAGTGTACGTTATTACATCAGCTATGGCTCCTCCAAAGCTGGGCTATAACACTTCCTTAGATCTACGAATAGGACTCCAAGATTAGGGCTACCTTGTTGTGTATTGAAGCTTCCCTAAACAGTGGATAGATCTCCCTTTGAACTGTGGCCAAACCTTCACAAGACCTGCGGCTAGGCTTCATTATGACAGCGGCTAGGGCATCCTTCTTTTGCTGGGTATAGGGTCTCCTTCTGGACCTGCGTTTTTCCCTTAGAGATTCTTCTTTCCACTAAAACCCAAAACAAGTGGAGAAGAAGAAATCTCAAGAGAGTTGTGTGTACAAATGACTTGCAAGGCACTTGTATTTATACTAAAACATGGAGCACAAGTGGGGGAAGTTTGGTTGTTGGCCGACCTTGACGAATTGTCCCATAACACAAATAAATTCATATCTCCATGAATACTTATTGGAATCGGATATATTTAGATCAATCCTACACCTCTCGATGAGAAGAATCCAAGAAAAATATCAGTTGCCATAAATAAGATGACCCACATGGAGTTTGGCCCTAGTTACCAATTTTAACACTCCCTCTCAACTAGGGAGAACTCCATTTGTTGATCCATCTACCAGACTGTACTCTCTCTGCCATCAATGCCTTGCATTGCTCTGCTCTGCTCTGCTGAACCATGAAGAAGAAGAATCGATCGAGAATGTCTCATACCATTCTCTACCAACCCAAAGTCAGTTTTATTGATCCTAGATCAATATCACAAGTGAGTGTCTCAAACCACTCATACTGATCCCAGATCAGTTTCATTGATCCTAGATCAATGGAGGTCATCCTAGCATAGGGAGTACGGTAGATACAACGATGCGTCCATCGATAGTACATCTATGGTCCCTAACCCCATTTCCCTACTCATTGGCCAGATGAGAGGTACTTCCCATGAGTCCCAGACTGCAAGGGTAGGATGCCTCGACAAGAGAACTAATCATCTTGTCCATAAGTCGCCACGGGGTATCACAGGGGAAGGCTGAGCCATTCACCCTTTACACAACACACCATTAGGGGAGGGTGAGTCGCCCAATGGTCGCTTGTTGCTCCAAGAAGTACCCCAAGCCCCCTTGGAGCTCCCAGAGCTCAAAGCATGCATCATGCAAGACCCTCATAAGAGGGTCTCTCAACGACTCCAAGTCATTCGAGAAAGTCACAAATTTGACCTTTCCCCGGGGCTTTTGACAGAATGTCTACAACCTATACATCAATCTTAATGCGATGGAGCCTCCTCGCTCATCGACGTACCATATCCCAAATAAGGTAGTATTTGATGTCTATTTGCTGGATAAATCACGGGATTCCTCATCAATCGAATCCCCCTTGTTTGACACAGAAGATCACGATGGTATCCATCATGTGTACAAACAGCTCACTGAAGAGCTTCCTCAACCAGGCAGCTTCACAAGAGATCATACTCTTAGCTATGTATTCGGTCTCAGCGGCGCTTATGGCAACCGACTTCTGCTTCTTGCTCATCCAGGATATTGAACATAACCCAAAGAGAACCAACACTCGGAAGTGCTCTTGCAATCCTCCACACTGCCTGCCTAGTCAGCATTCGAATAATCATGCAACTTCACATTTCCGGCAGTGTATCTCAATCCATGAGAGATTGTGCCCTAAAGATATCTCAAAAGATTCTTGACACCAATCCAGTGAGGCTCAACCATATATGAACTCATCATACTAATTGCAAATCATATGTCGGACGGAAGTTCACCAAGAACATCAACGCGAATGATTTTATGAAACTCAAAGGCATTTCCCAAATCTGGTCCGGCATCACTACCACATAACTTTTGAAAGTTAAGCTCCATCGAGGTAGTCATGGGCTTTCAGTTCACCATTCCAAATTCAGAATCCAACTCCCTCTTACCTCTGCAAATGAGAGGGTTTGCACCTGTCAGAAAGAGGTCGTCCTCAGAAGGTGTCGGTATGAGAGGTCTATCATCCACAACCTTCAAGCAATGGTTTGGATCGACTTCACTCTTAGTGAATCTCAGCTTCATCAGACAGCTATCAATCCTCTCATACTATGCCAGGGGTGTTTGCTTCAAGCCATATCGGGCTTTCTTCCACCTGCACACATGAGATTCCCGATCATGAAACTAAAACCCCTCGGGTTGTTCCAAACCTATTGACCTACTACATGAGGGGAATGGTCACCTTGTAAGATTTTCCTTCGGTACATCTCAGACATGTACCTTCATGCTCTTCTTGAATTCAGGCATCCCTATCACCATTTGACTGACATTGGGTAGGGTCCCATAATAAGTAGACCTCCGGTGCTATAAATGAGATGTGACAACTCACATGGTCCCCAATGGACTTCCTGCAACTTGATACAACCTTGAACTCAAAAGCATCTTTGAAAAATTGTATTTTCAAATACGTACCTTTCCATCAATGAATGCCACCCTGAAACCTTTTACTTCCATTTTCGAAATGGTCACTAGGTTCTTCTTGCGATCAGGTACACAAAAGAGATTCTTGTAAATGAATCGAGCTACTCTCATTCAATTGAGGGGTAACATTCCCTACACCCTTTCCAGGATACGTGGCATCGGCTCCAAGTATAGTCCCACGATCGTTTTCCATCTCTACTAAATTAGAGAGAGCACCCTCCTATCCAATGAAGCGCCTTGAAGCACTACAATCAATACGCTAGATTCCCGAAGAGTCTGAAGGAGAGGGCCAATATAAGATAACGCTTCTTTATCTCATTAGAAACAACACTTGATTCTTCATACCTAGGGTTCCTTGCGTTCTTTGAAGAGTCGGTCGTTCCCTTAATGACCTATATTACTAGTCATTCCTCCGATCATTGAAGATGTCCCTGGAATGATTGTTATCATCATCAAGTGATGTGTCCCTACCATTTGGACACTCCTTCACATAATGGCCGGACTTATTATAACCAAGGCATCTGCCTTTCCTTCCATCCTTAGATCCGGACTTCCCATTGAAGTGATCTGAAGGCCATCAGAAACTTTCGTTGCGCCATTCTGATAATATTCTCTGCTTCAACTTCACCCTTGGTGAATTTGAAGAGGGATGAGGAATCCATTGATCCTTTTGTCCTTTCCCAACTGTCTTTGGTGATAGTTTTTTCACTCTTGCTTGGGCTTTGTCTTCACCTCAGCTCTGATACCATGTTAATTTTCGGTATGTTCTATGCTTAGAGCAATTTATTTCAATTTTAACAGTTAGCTCAATATCTTTTCTAGATTAGCAATCACATCAGCATTAAAGTAAACTGCAGATAGAACATAAAAATAAATCGCAGAAGACAAGCCAAGACGAGGACACAAGATGTGGTGCTAGCCAGGGACAAACCCCAATGTGGGGAACCCTTGATCAATTCTTCTTATATGTTCTTCAATAGTTCAGCACAGAGAGAGAGAAATATAGTACATTTACAACAGAAGTCAACACTTTGACTTATCTTAAATAAGAGCATAGATCATCTCTAAGTAGATGATACATGAGGTAGTTGAACTTAGTTGAAAACATGTTGCTTCAACTGATTCTCCCAGGTGACTCCATAACCATGTTGCACCTATCATTGTGTTGCTCCTCGTCAACATGTTGCACCTCACTATGCTGCACCATGTTGCACCCTTCATCACTGTGCTACATCTCATCGTGCTTCACTAATCATGACTGTACCCATCATTGTACTTCTGTACTATGCTGAGCTATGCTATGCATTGCTGCACCATGTATTTGATGTACCATGGTACCATTGCTGACCCAAGTACCATTGCTGTACTATGATTGCTGCATCATTTACTTGCTGTCCCATGTATCCACCATGAAACATTGCTGCTATATACAGCTACACTGCTGTCCCACTGTGCCTTGTGCATCATGTGCTTGCTGTCCATGTATTGCATCATGTACTTGTTGTCCATGTATTGCTGCTATGTACAGCTACACTGCTGTCCCACTGTGCCTTGTGCATCATGTACTTGTTGTCCATGTATTGCTGCTATGTACAGCTACACTGCTGTCCCACTGTGCCTTGTGCATCATGTACTTGTTGTCCATGTATTGCTGCTATGTACAGCTACACTGCTGTCCCACTGTGCCTTGTGCATCATCTACTTGCTGTCCATGTATTTTGCTGCACTATGTACAACTACACTGCTGTACCAGTGCCTTACTGCAGTTTCAGGTCTGCAATATAGCTGTTGTGACAGTGACTGGTTAGGGCATATTGGCAGCCCCTAAACAGTCACCCAAAGAGCCCTCCTTGGCTGCAGCCTATACTAGGAGAGATGCTCACCTGACTTGATGTTGTTCTGGGCATGAACAGCCCTAAATATACCCTACGCTGCCCTTCAACAGTGAGGTAGGGCCTGCGGCCTAACCACAACAATCTATGCTGCCTCTCTCAAGGCTTCTCCACCCAAAAACCACCTCAAACAACCCTAAAACTTATCCTCCCTGTGTCGGTCTTCAGGAACAGACCCTCAGCCCTCCAACCAGCACTTCGGTTACCCTAAAACAGCAGCTCCTATATCCTTCCATGAGCACTTAACACAGTCCCCAAACTGCCTCATTGTGGTAGCCTCTTTGCTGCGTCTTAAGGGTAGTCCTCCATGACTAGAAACCCTTCCATAACAGCGTATAGGGTTAGAGCATCATGGCTGCATTTATCTATGAATAGACTGCGGCTAGGGCACGTTATTACATCAGCTATGGCTCCTCCAAAGCTGGGCTATAACACTTCCTTAGATCTACGGCTAGGGCTCCAAGATTAGGGCTACCTTGCTGTGTATTGAAGCTTCCCTAAACAGTGGATAGATCTCCCTTTGAACTGTGGCCAAACCTTCACAAGACCTGTGGCTAGGCTTCATTATGACAGCGGCTAGGGCATCCTTCTTTTGCTGAGTATAGGGTCTCCTTCTAAACCTGCATTTTTCCATTAGAGATTCTTCTTTCCACTAAAACCCAAAACAAGTGGAGAAGAAGAAATCTCAAGAGAGTTGTGTGTACAAATGACTTGCAAGGCACTTGTATTTATACTAAAACGTGGAGCACAAGTGGGGGAAGTTTGGTTGCTGGCCGACCTTGACGAATTGTCCCATAACACAAATAAATTCATATCTCCATGAATACTTATCGGAATCGGATGATCTTTAGATCAATCCTACACCTCTCGATGAGAGGAATCCAAGAAAAGTATCAGCTGCCATAAATAAGATGACCCACATGGAGTTTGGCCCTAGTTGTCAATTTTAACACAATCAAATTAAGTCAAATTGCCTCCTAAGTCCCTAAGTCGAAAATGATGGGTTCACTTCCTTAGCCAAAATTGTACAAAATTGTGTAGCAGCACCCTGTTAAAAATGTGTTTGAAAAGGGACATGACAAAATGTTGCATCGTGTAAACAAAAGATTTCTTCCCTAGAAAACCCTCCATGATAACAACAAAACATAAAGTCCAACCTAAAGTGCACCGTCACTAAGGGATTATTATATCAAAATTACCATCTAACCTTAGGAAAATGGTTATATAACATAAGAACATCAAACTTAGAAAATAGCATATCAATGTGGGTACAAACATCAAGAAACACATTCCACCCGAGCAACGGACATAACAAACAGGCTAACGCATCCAACCATCTAGTGTGTACCCCCATCACACATCCAGCATATAAGGACCATGTAGAACACAATAATGATTATCACACAAAAATCACTAGGAAACTTCATCCATGAAACATATATCTCCTAACCATCATCATCTAACCCTCTACATGGTTAGTACCTTCATCCATATAAAAGATAACCATATATACCAAACCACCATAATGATATAGAATTCTCTACATCCATCAAAAGGGCAACGAAAGGGTGATCAACAAGGCAAGCACATGTTAGAAGACCACCAAGCAGCAAAAACAATCACCATCCAACCTTGGAGAAATGATACTCCCCCAACCAAAGATCTCCATCAAATGATATAATGCCATCAAGAGAGAGGGATCCATAAATATGAACCACCCAGGTCGATCCAGAAGCTCCAAGGAAACAACATCAAATCTCCATCATTGCAATGAAAATTACAATATGGAATCTTCATAGAATATGATGTGTAACAAGGTGCACACAATGGGGGCGTAGGTTTCTTGATCAATGGACATACCTACCTAGGAGGAGCATTAAGCACTTACAGGTGGGCACTTAGCCTGTGGAGCGTGGAACCATGTGATATTACCTTGGAGGTTGGACACTTCACTTGAGAATACTTCTGTGAGGAGGAGCATTGGAGCTTTGTAAACACATTCGTACAAATGAGAGTAGCATTACGCACATGTAAGTGAATGTGGCATACAATTAGAGAAGGAGCACCTTGTATGAGGACACTTATATAGAGTAATATTGTGGAAGAGGGAGCATTGAACAAATATCTTGTTGGAGAGTGCACCATTTTGAAGGAGGCATTGAGCCCAAGATTATGACTTGGAGGGTGCTTCACTTTAAAGGTTTTCTAAACCCTAGTTTGACACCAATACATCCTCGCATTGTATAGTGCTCTATGTGGGGCTTCCTTGTTGGTTACTTTTATGGACACATCCTTATTTTATGTTAGCCTCCCTCACCTACTTATATATTAAGGGAGGATAAAGCTCTTGTATTGACTCATGATCATTGTACTCATCTTTGTGCTTGTCATACAAATGTTAGGATTCATAAGAAAAACCTAAGAACTAGACACTAGGGTTCATGAGGAAACCCTATGAGAGGATAAGAGATGTTTTTGGAGCGATTTCTCTCATGTGATGCTAGGGTTTTCTCTTGTGATGAATAAGGTTTGTGCTATACATGTAAACCTTAGAGAAGAACATAATAGTGATGACGATGATGATTCTTATGGCTCTTGTTGTAACACTAGGCTTTCCACATTAGAAGTCATAGAAAATGGAGCTAACACTTTGCATGATTTTAAAGCCTTGTTCTTTTAGGATATAAGGCTAGACAAATATCATGGAATTCATGTATTCTTGATGATCCATGGAGGTCTTGGTGCTTGTGAAGACCCATGGAGGTCTTTGACGATTGAGGATTCAAAACCTAGGATGGATGTTCAGATTTTGAGGCTCGCACTAGGGTTGTCTTGCCATGTACTTGTTTGATGCAACATGGCTAAGTTTTGCAAAAATTAAGGAAGAGAACTGAACTATTGTGGAGAACTTGTTTCTTAGAAACTTGTTGATGAAGCCAAGGAGGACTAGCAATATCAATGTTGTTAATGCTTTCTTGTTGGAGATCTTTTGTTGTGGCTAGGGTTTTCATGGTTTCCCTAGCTAGGGTTTTGGAGAGCTTGAAAGATTGTTTAGTATCTTTAGTATATTGTTGGCATATGTTTAGTATCTTTTCTCTTGGGTTGCCTAACGTGTTGGGTCAAGTGTAATGAAATATTTTCTATTGTTTGTTTCTATATTCTAATATTTTAGATCAGCCCTAAGGATAAAATTCAGAGGGACTAAATCTAGGAAACCTCCTTGTCAGGTGATATTTCTATTTTGCAGCAAAATTTGAATGAATGTATAAATTTCTATATGGTTTCAAAGCTATTTCAGTTGAGATCACTCTTTTGGTGAAGAGGGAGTTGGCATATCTGCTACATTGTACATAGGTGTAGTATTTGATCTTGTTGAGATTGATTAGGTAGCGAAAACCTATTGTGCTTAAGATGAGCACTTGCATCGATGAAGGATTTCATGGATTGTAACCCTAGTTACTCTTGTGATAAGAATATCCTTTCACCTATGATAGGTGGTAGATCTACAAAATGGATAAATGTTATGTATACTTTTCAGTGTTCACCCATTGTGATGCTTAGGACCTATGATAAATAGTTGATTTTTTCTATGGGTTGTTAGTATGTTTTACTTGTGAGAGGTGGTGGATCTACATGATGGTTGGCTGGTATGGTTTTATTTCAGTGGATGAGATGCCTAGGATTAACTATAATGGGTGGTTGATTTGTTACAGTAGATGCTAGTATGTGTTCACTTGTGATAGGTGGGGGATTTACTTCATTGATGGCTAGTATATGATCTATATTTCAACAAATGTGATGCCCAGGAAGACTTGGGATAGGTGGTTGATTTGTTCCAATGGATGCTAGTGTTTGAAGTGGCTTGATGCCTATGATAGGCATGCTTGACCATTTGATTGCTTTTTCAATTTTGGAGCCTGGGATGTGATGATTCATTCTATGACAAATTAATGATTATTGTTGCCTATTCTATTTTGGTTAAGTTGTGATTCAAGGGTTTACAAGAATGGAACCTTGCTCGGTTTTAGAAATTGTTACAAATGGAGGGAGTTTCCAGAGTTATCACTTGGGGATAGTATTGGTTGTACATCTTTTACTCTTGTGGAGAGATTGATCATGCATGTGATAGCTAGTGTAATATGGAGCTATTTTTGCTCTTGCACATTTGTACCTTAGTATGGAATCAATGATTGATTCTAGGCTTGCATCTAATGGGAGTGATGAGTACCAATGATAGTGTTATTGGATTCTCTCAAGCAGAGGAAGTTGATTGTGATGTTCCTCTCGCTTCAGGATTCTCTCAAAGAAAGGGAGGGTCCCTAGTTGAGGTTACTACCTTAGTTACCAAAGGCTTTGAGGTGCATGAGAGGAACTCTCCTACTCATAGTTTGATGATGATCCTTTATGGGTTGTTCTTACTTCTTGCATGTTCACCATACAAAGGCCAACTTGCATAATTGCTTTGTTGATTGCTTGCATTTTAGGAAATAACAAGATTCGCTAAGGTTTATACACTTAAGTATGAATCCTTTAATTTCCTCCTACCTTTGTGAGCAATGTTTGCTTGGTTGCTAAGGTGTGTGAACGTGTACTTGTGGGTATGTATCTTGCAAAGTAGGTATGATGTTCTATCATGACCAAGGAGGATTCTTTCAGCTTTGTGGAGGCACTAAAGTTACAGGTTGCATTTCCAAAGGGAGTTGATGGGCATTTTATAAAACATGTTTTTCATAAAGTGATATTATTAGCTTTTAGGGTTACTCCAAAAGTGTTTTCACCTTTGCTAAGAGATGTACATATGGATGGTGTAATGACCCACCTAGAATTATAGGGAACATAGGACTATAGCATTCATACGAGACATGCATATGATAGCCACATATGCATGTATCGCATGTACTATACTAGTATACACACACACACATATATATATAAACTAGTTATGAAAATACCCAAGTATAAAGTAAATGGTTTCATTATTGAAATACTAAGTAAAAACCTAACTCTCAAAGGTGTATATATTGAGTGGGGTACTTAATGTGTGTACCACCATCATAATGTATATAACTATATTATATAAAATAATTGGGGAAATGTAATATATTGTACAAAATACAAAGAAAGTATAAAACATATATATATAAACTGGTTATGAAAATACCCAAGTATAAAGTAAATGGTTTCATTATTGAAATACTAAGTAAAAACCTAACTCTCAAAAGTATATATATTGAATGGGGTACTTAATGTGTGTACCACCATCATAATGTATATAACTATATTATATAAAATAATTGGGGAAATGTAATATATTGTACAAAATACAAAGAAAGTATAAAACATATATATATATAATAATAAAAGAAACTATCATATGTATCTGCAATTAACATATACAACATAAACACATATATGGGAATATAAACATATTTATGAAAAATGGAATTAAAAAATATATATATATATTTCTTATTCAAATTAAAACTAAAAGAACTCATAATATATTATATTAACTAGAGGTAATACATTCAAAATAAATATAACTCTTTAAGGCATTTTAAGTCCTGCTATCAAAATAAAGCAGTGACCTCAAATAATAAATCCCCGTATTCAAGGGCAAGAACCGCCTGCAAATTCATGGGAAAATTGAATGAAAAGCGGTGGAGGAACTTCGGCGATATAAGGAGAAAGGAAAGGGAAGAATAGAGGAGAGAGGAAAACACGAAGGGAGGGTTTCATTTCTAACAGTGGGAGAAGTGACACTGTAATCATACGGATAGAAACATAGAGGCTTGAGCAATTGTTCTTGGGTTTTGGGCACAGGGGCCAGAAGATGTTATTTCAAAGTCTGTTGGGTCTGGAAACCGGATAGGTTGATCCCAGATAGGTTGGGAGGAAAAGGGTTGATTTGGTAGCAAGAGCAGGAGCGGAAGCAGCAACATCGCAAGAACATCTCCAAACGAAATTTCAGGTAAGTACTTGCTAATGATTTGTTAAATTTTAAGAATGTCTAGTTGATTCATAAAATTAGGGCTTCATTACTGGATAAATGGTTAAATTAGGGTTTTCCATTCTGCTATTTAGATTGTCAAATTTTAGTCTATGGTTATATTATAAAATTAAATTAGGGCTCTTCATAAGGCTCGGTTTGAGTGGATGCCTAACATTGGTTAGAGTGTTGGAATGGTCTCGTTGTCGATGAGGTTCTTACCCTAATTAACATGCTCACTAACCCATTGGGTGCACACAACGAGCGAGTAGGTTTCTTCATTAATGGAGGTGCCTACCTAGGAGTGTTGCGCACTTGGAGAAGGGAAATTGAAACTTAGAGCTTGGGACCATGTGACATATACCTTGGAGGTTGAACACTTTACCTAAGGACGCTTGGGTTGAGGAGTATATTTCATGGTGGTTGGTGATGGACCCAAACACATGTTGAGGAGAAGCACTAGAGCTTTGTGACACATTTGTACACATGAAAGAACCAAGTCTTATCTTATTAGGGTTTATGGTGGATTTAAAAATAATTTCCATTTTTTAGTTCAAAGGGCCCTATGCTTCTTTTAAAGGCTTAGGTCAGCCAATATACACTAAAGGAAGGTCCTCGAACACATACAATCAAGACATTACACCTTGTTGAAGTAAACTAGCAAGAAAAATCAGAAATTGTGGTAATACGCTAATTTATAACAACAAAACTAGTCCAAAAATCTATGAGAATAAAGTGAAAAATTAAGTTTTATGATGAAAGTAAACAAGAGAATAAATAACAACAATTTTCCGTGACCTGCTTTTGTGGCCATTTGTTGGACATTAATAAAATTATCTTATCCCATTTTATTAAAACCCTAGACATCAACCCTAAATTATAGCTAAAAAATACACCTTAAATGACACATTTGGTTTTCCAAAAGCGAAAAGAAATAGAAAGACCATGCATCATGTTACCACGAAAACCTACACTTCAAAAGATGTTCAAAGTCCAAAAAAATTGCAACCCTAGGGGCACTTGGGAGAATTTCCCACTATCACCTCTGTAATCTTCCCACTCACTTTAGGTTGCCTTTCTTTCAACAAAGGGAAAACCACAAATAAGACCAATAATATATCCCTTACGAGCATATCTAAAATCAGGTTATAGGAATGTAATGTTTTGGAGTCTCTTATAAAGATGAGAGAAGCCAAGGAAGACGTAGTGCCTTCTCCTTTGGGTAATGGATTCAAGACAATAGTATGATGAAGAATCTTGATAATAAGACAAAGAAATCAGTAAATTTATGTAGCACATAAACACTATCATTTAGATAAATCACATTAATGCATAACGCTGAGTGAAAAACTCATAGAGATACAATTTTACCTCTAGTAATCAATCAACAACTCTAACATGCAATCATCAATGAAAAAACAAAAACAAAAAAGAAAAAGGAGGGAACGTGCATCATGTTACCACCAAACCTACACTTCAAAAGATGTTCAAAGTCCAACAGGAATGTGCAACCATGGGATCACTTTGGGATATTGTACATCATCACCTAAACAATCTTCCCTCTCACTTTAGGCCAGCTCTCCTCCAACGCAAGGAGAAAAACCCTAAAGAAGACAAATAACCTATCCCTTATAGAAAATCTAAAAATCAAGATAGAATAATGTATGTTTTAGAGTTTTTTTATATAAGATGGGAAAATTCGAGCAAGACCTTGTGCCTTATCCTTTAAGTAATGGAATCAAAACAATAATATGATGAAGAAGCTTGACAATGAGACAGAGAAATCAACAAAGTTATGTAGCACATAAACTCTACAAAATAGACAAATCACATTGATGCATAGAACTGAGTGAAAAGCTCATGAAGATATCATCTCACCTCAAATAAACAATCAACAAATATAACATGCAATCATCAATGAAAGAGAATGGCTAGGCAGGCTTAAACAAAAATAATCAAGCAGCAATATCTTCATTACAAATCAAATTATATCAAGAGATAAGAGGATGGAATGTTTGATATAAATCTCCTCTTTAAAGTACAAAACAACCAACAAATTGCGTAAATAGCTCCGAAAAGATAAATTTACCAACACATTTACAATGGCAACCCCAAAAATGAAGATGACTTAAAAAATAACAACATATTTGGCCTCTTGGAGGTTTTCCCTCCCTTCGTACATGAATGTTTCCTTTCTTTTATGGCCTCAAACTTCAACTAACTCCTCTCCCTGTCCCCCGTCCCACCCCTTTATCCACTTGTACCACCTTCCTTTTTGATAGAGATTACGTGGACACCTACAATACCCACCTCAAGATGTTGCTCCCTCCCATCTCTAACTTTAGAGCCTTAGACGCAACCACAACTAAATATGACACACTTTCCACAACAATCATGGAAGCAACCCTTGAATCCTACCCCCATTCCACTTCCAAGTCTCACCCTAAAAATACCATCGATACCTATCCTATGAACCATTGGTTTGATGATGAATGCAAATATTTCCATACGCGTCTACGCCTCATGCTTACACAAAACCCATATCCCTCCCCTATCCTCCATGAAGCTTACTATAGACTACTTCGTCGCAAAAAACAAGCATTCCTCTCCCAATGAAGACAAGAACTTTGTGATGCTCTCTGACACTCCCTAAAAGCCTTATGGTGGGCCCTCTTTCCTAGACATCACACCTACTCTCCCTGCCTTGACCCCCATACCATGTTCTCTCACACCACCACCCTTTATGACATCCCTCGACAACCCCCACCTGTATCCCCTCCCCTCCGACCTTATGCCACCTCTTCTTTGAAATGGCGATCAGGAGAGCAGCCAAAGCTTTGAGTACCAACAGAGCAGTTGATGAGGATGGGTTTCAGGCTGAATTCCCCAAGCATGGCATCCAGTCACTTGAGTCATATATTGTAAACCTTTTTACCCATGTAGTTTGTTTAGGTTTCCCCCACTCCCATACAAGACACATCATCCATATGATCCACAAATCTCGGAGCAGTTCTTATCCAAATAACTACATGACTATCATGGTGGGAAACACATTCTCAAGATTTATGCCACAGTTCTACACCAGTAGCTTTTTGAGGAACTGGAGATCGACATCTCAGAGCTAGAGGATAAGCAGGCTTCCACCCATACTACTACACGATTGATCACATCTTCAACCTCAAAGCCATCATTAATTATGGCCGCAATTGCTCTTTGCGGGTTTACAGTTGCTTTGTAGATTTCCAGAAAGCTTTTGACACGATTCTAAGAGAGTCATTATTCCATAGACTCCATGACATTGACATATCAGAGACCCTCTTAACTGTTATCATGAGACCCTAGGCGTCAATATTGGGGCACCCCAATATGGCTCATGGTATTTCAAACTTCATTCAAAGTACCATTGGGGTGAAGCAGGGGTGTCGCCTCTCTTTGACTCTCTTTGGGATTTATATTGATGAGCTCGAATATTGTTGAAAATAGTAGCGAGAAATTGATTCCTTGATTTGTGCATTAATTCAAGGAGTCAAATCAAGTTTCTTCTTTAGCATGCTAGATTTCCTAAAAATTAGGACAAGCTATGTAGCGGTTAACTAATGTGTTAAAGCAGAAGGTCGAGTTCATTGTCTTCTAGTGCGAGTTAATTGAGGAAAAGAACTAGTGTTTGAGTCTCAAGTTTTAGAACTACGATAGAACGAGTTGCATGAGTAGTTAACTTAGTTAACTCCATCAATCACAAAAGCAACTTACCTCAAATTGAAATTTGCTAAATTTAGCCATTCGAATCGCCTTTAAAAGGAGGAACAAAGGCACTCGTTGTATCATAATTGAGCACGGATTTGTGTGAGCTTGTGAGAGAAAGGTGCCAAGAGTTCTTGTGCGAATTGTTGGAGAAGAAAGCAATTCCTCAAGAAGTGCGCATAGAAATAGGAGGATTTCCTATTTAATATGGGCTACTAGTGTGCATGAAAATAGGAGGCAGGATCAGGGATCAAGCAAGTGTTTCAAGCCTGGACTAAGATAGTGAGAACCATTGTATTCTCTAGTGAAACAAAGATTGTTTGTAAGAGATCTATTGCTCATTGTTCTTCAATAATATTCTCAATCAAGCAGAGGGTTTTCCCAAATGGGTTCCTTGGAAAAATTGTGTTATTCTGATGTGTGATTGTGTATTTATTTATGTTCCTATTCCACTACAAATTGAGTAGAGAAATTTGTGTCTATATGAAAAGAAACTCGTTTTAAAATTGTTCATATTAGCAGTTGAACAATTTTGTGGATTTTCTACATGGTATTAGAGTTGTGAACAAAACAAACACTAGCATGAAGGAGCAGTTCCTTGGACACGCATCATGGCGTACCAAGGACTCAAAGTTGATCATTGTCTAGAGGGAGCATCGAACTTCATCTCTTGGAAAGGGATGATTATGATAGTGTTTTTGGATAATGGTGTGGGAGAATTCATGAAGAAAGTTATCCTAGTGCCTCAAGATCCGCAACAATTGGCCCAGCATACTAAGAATGATGTTAAGGCTAGGAGGATTATTCTAGAAGGGATTAAAGATCATATAGTGCCTCATATCCATGAGAAGAAGACAACTTATGAGATGTACGATACCACCCTGAAGCTATATCAGAGTACTAGTGATACTAGGAAGCTTGCTCTTAAGGAGAAGCTAAGGAGTATCTGAATGAAACAAGGTGAGTCCACTACCACATATCTTACTAGATTCACTCAGGTTCGAGATGAACTAGGTGGTGTGGGAGTAGTTGTATCTAATCATGACCTTGTGAGTTTTGCCTTACTTAGGCTTCACAAGTCTTGGAAAGGGTTCCAGGATGTTGTTAGTTGGAGAGAGAACTTTCCCAATTGGGAAAGGATTTAGACTGACTACATACAAGAAGAGATCTGAAGAGGTACCTTAGAAGGGAGATCAGTCAACACTGAGGACGAGAAGAATTTTGCTCTTGCAGGAATAGCCAACGGCGAGAAAGGCAAAGGGAAGGGCGAGTCCAATCAAAAGGGTGACAAGAAGGATCTAAGTAAGATCAAATGTTTCCATTGCCATGATTTTGGACACTATGCTAATAAGTTTCCTAATTAGAAGAAGAGGAAGAGGTCGAATAAGGAGCATGTTGCTGCATCAGCTGAGGTAGATGGATTTGCCTCTCAGTGTGAGAAGGATTTCTCGTTCATAGCTTGCATGGCAAGCTAAGTAGGGAGCAACACATGGTATATTGATTCAAGAGCATCTTTCCATATGATGGGGAACATGGAGTACTTCAACCAACTAGAGGAGAAGGATTTGCAAGTGCATATCGAACTTGGAGATAATGGCAAGTATGCAACCAAGGGGGTTGGTACTGTCATCTTTGAGAGAGAGTCTGGGAACTTTCTCCATCTCAGGGATGTTCTCTATGTTCCAGGGCTGAAGAAGAACCTGGTTTTAGTAGCTACCCTTGAGGACAAGGGATATGATGTCATCTTCGGCAGAGGTAAGGCGTACCTCAAGCATCTAGCTTCTGGATCAATGAAGTAAATAGGTGTGAGGATGAAGAACCTTTACAGGTTGCAAGTGGAGACTTGCGCAGCCTTGAGCAGTAAGGCAGATGGTGAGCAGAGTAGAGATATTGGAGAACTTTGGCACCGACACATGGGACACTTGCATCATGGGGCGTTGAAGATTCTTCTGTAGATATCCACAGAATTACCAGCATGCAGCTTTGATAAGAATAGAGTGTGCAAGGGATGCACGCTTGGCAAGTATGCCAAGACTTCTTTTCAGGGCCCAGATAGCATAGCCAAAGGTATTTTGGAGTTGGTGCATTCAGATGTATGTGGACCCTTCTCCTCTCTTTCTCTTATGAGACATAGGTATTATGTTACTTTCATTGATGATTATTCTAGTAGAACTTGGATTTATTTGATAAAGAAGAAAGATGAGGTCTTAACCAAGTTCTTGGAGTTTAAGGCCTTAGTTGAAAACCAGACAGGGAAGAACATCAAGGTAGTGAGAAGTGACAATAATGTCTCCAATGCCTTCAAGGAGTTGTGTGCAAAGGAAGGCATTAGGAAAGAGTTGATAACACCTCATAACCCTTAACAAAATTGGGTGACTGAGTGGAAGAACCATAGCCTTGTTGGATCATCCAGGGCCATGTTGCATGATTAGGGATTGCCTATGTGCTTGTGGGCAAAGTCATGCAACACTGTAGTATTTCTGCAGAACAAGAGTCTGCACAGGTTTCTTGGATGAGTTACACCAGAGGAGGCTTTCACAGGCAAGAAGCTTGATGTTTCACACTTTCGAGTCTTTGGCACAAGAGTTTATTGCCATGTGTCCAAAGATAGCAGGAAGAAGTTGGAGCCCACGACAGAAAAGGGTATTTTCGTTGGGTACAGTGAGACCGCTTAGGAAGACGGTATTGAGACGGGATGTGAGGTTCGAGGACGACAAAACCTTAAGAGGGAGCAAACAATAGTAACTTTGATGGAGGAGCAAGGAGCATCAAGGAGAGAAAATTTGACCCAAGAGGCAATTTGCAATAGTGAGAAGAGAGAGAAAGAGAGAAAGGGGTGTGAGTTAGTGGAAGGTAGGGACCACCAAGGGAGAGAGGGCTAACAATTATAAATAGAGCTTGGAGGCCTCCATTTGGTATCTTTTGGTCATTTGATAAATCAAAAATTAGTTCTCTTGAGTTGCTTAGCCATGACAACCCATGCTATTCAGCACAAGGAATTTCTAAGCGGGAATTCCACCCTCATTTCAGAGAACTTTGAGTGTCTCCCTAGTGAGGCAATTTGGGGAGTCCAATTCAGGATTTCCACAAAGCTTATTGCAGGTATTCACTTAGTTTTGCACAATCCTTGGGCACAGAGGTAGTTCGAGTTGCTCATTGGGGGATCAGCTATTGTGGGTTGGAGTTCTGGCTATTTTTGCAAGTGGCTTTCTCTATTGATGCTGGTGATTTTGTAGTGGATTTGCAGAGTTGAGATCAACATTACTTGTGGGCCAAATTTGTTAATTTTGGCAGTGCACAGACTTTCTTGGACATAGCATGCACACGCATTGAGAGAAAGTTGATTCACAAAGAAAGGGGTTGGAAAAAGGTTGGATTTCTGAAGTTAAATTTGTAGGAGAGCGTGAGGAAATTTCCAATGGTGGATTTGGGCCTAATTCAGCAATATCAAAACTGTGGGGCATTTTCTGGCCAAATTGGGTAATTCGCACTTGTTGGGGATCGATGGATTCAACCCAAATCCTTTTTGGGTGTTTGTGGGTTTATTGAGAGGAGTCCCCAGCTAATTTTCAAAAAAAATCTAAGCAAATTTGAGGGTAGAAATCTCAACTCCGTTCCAGCAACAACAACAATATTTCTAGAGCAGAGTGAAATTATTAGGGGCAAGTCATTCTACCACTTGGATCCGTGAGATATTTCTAGGTTTTGTCGGGCATCTTGTGAGGAGGCCACACGTCGAGTTTCAACTCATTTTGAGCACTCTTCAGGGCAGATATTACAGTTCCATTTAGCAGCCAGCAATAGCATTTTTTGGGCAGGATGCAATTTTTGGTGGAGAACCTCTCCGGCACTTGAGTATTTGTTAATTTTAGGAAACAATGGTATGTTCTATGCTTTAGAGCAATTTTACTTCAATTTCTTTATGAGCCCAATATCAATTTCAGTTTAGCAATCACATAAACATGTAAGTAAAATGTTGATAGAACATAAACATAAACAGTAGAAGACAAGCCAAGACAAGAGGACACAAGATGTGGCACCAGCCAGGGACAAACCCCAATGTGGGGAAACCCTTGACCAAATCTTCTTTTAGTCTTCAATAGTTCAACAGAGAGAGATAATACAATTTACAAATTCTGATAATTTATAACAACAGCCAAAGATCCCTAACCAGAAAAGTCAACACTGATCAACAAGGAAGATTTGACCCTCAAAGATTCGGTCAACTTCAGTCAACTTTGGCATCCAAACAACAGGATGAAAAAACCCTCAAAATAGTCAAATTCTACCTAGTCAAAGTTTGGTCAAACAGTCAACCTGCGGTCAGCCCTAACCACAGTCAACGTTGGTCAAACAATATGGATTGCCTCGATTGATGTGCCCAAACATGCAGCCTACCCAAACAGAATTTCCCCAACAAAAACACAGTCAAACAAGTCAATGTTGGCTGGTCAACACTGGTCAAACCCTTTCTGAAATTCGGTCAACGTTGGTCAACGTCCAAAACAAAATAATGTTGTCCTTTCCTTCACATGTGTGGAGAGAGAAGCTGCCCAAAAATCTGTACCCAATCAAATGAGGAGAGAGAAGTGTGAAGATGAGTGATGTCCAAATGAGGATGAGGCATCATGTATTTATAGGCAAGCGTTGAGGATGAATAGACGTGATTGTTGGGCTTTTGAGCCTACATGAGTTTGTTGGTCGGCCTTGACAATACATGACAAAATCAGATGATCTTTAGATCAATCTTACACCTCTCCAAGAGAGGAATCTAAAAAAAATATCAGTTGTCATAAATAAGATGACCCATGTGGAGTTTGGCCCTAGTTGCCAATTTTAACACTCCCTCTCAACTAGGGAGAACTCCACCTGCTAATCCATCTGCCAATATGTACTATCTCTGCCATCCATGCACAGTAGCCCTGCTCTGCTGAACTATGAAGAAGAAGAAGTGATCGAGAATGTATCATATCATTCTCTACTTACCCGAAGTCAGTCCCAATCAAAAGAGAGTGTCTCATACCATTCTTACTGACCCGAAGTCATTTCCAATCAAAAGAGAGTATCTCATACCACTCTTACTGACCCGAAGTCAGTTCCCATTGATCCCAGATCAATATCGGACATCCTAGCATAGGGAGTAGGGTAGTAGACGATGCATCCATTGGTAGTACTACGATCCCTATCCAAATTTCCCTACTCATTGGCCAGATGAGAGGTACCTCCCATGAGTCCCAGACTACATGGGTAGGATGTCTCGGCGAGAGAAGGATGAACCACTCGTCCTACTCACATGTCACCAAGGGGTATCACAGGGGAAGGATGAACCACTCAACCTGTACACAGCAAACCACTAGGGGAAGGTTGAACCACTCACCCTATGGTTACACATTGCTCCAAGAAGTACCCCAAGCCCCCTAAAGCTCCTAGAGCTCAATGTCTATCTCATACAGGACCCTCATAAGAGGGTCTCTCCATGACTCCAAGTCGTTCTCGGAAGGCCAAGAATTTGACCTTTCCCAAGGGCTTTGTCAGAATATCTGTGACCTATCCATTAGTCCCAATGTGATGGAGCCTTATTACTCCTCGTTGTACCATATCCCGGAAAAAGTGGTACCTGATATGTATATGCTTGGAGCGATCATGAAACACGAGATTCTCTGATAATCAGATCCCACTCTGGTTGTCGTAAAGGATCACGGTGGTATCCAGCACATGTCCAAATAGCTCACTGAAAAGCTTCCTCAACTAGACAGCTTCACAGGAGGCCATACTAGCAACTATATATTCGGCCTCGACGGTGCTCAAGGCAACAGATTTTTGCTTCTTGCTCATCCAGGATATTGAAGCAGAACCCAAAGAAAAAACAGCATCGAGAAGTGCTCTTGCGATCCACCACACTGCTAGCCCAATCAACATCAGAATAACCATGCAGCCTCACATTTCCGACAGTGTATCTCAGTCCATGAGTGATTGTGCCCCGAAGATATCTCAGAAGATTCTTGGCGGCAATCCAATGTATATGATGAGGCTCAACCATGTATTGGCTCAATGTGTTAACTGCAAAACATATGTCCGAACGGGAGTTCACCAAGAACATCAGTGCTCCTATGAGTTGATGATACTCAGAACTTCAGAAGCATTTCCCAATTCAGATCCGACAGCACTACCACATAACTTCTTAAAGTTAAGTTCCATTGGAGTAGTCACAGGCTTGCATTCAACCATCCCAAATTTTTCCAATATCTTCACAGCATATTTTCCTTGAGAGAGGAAAATTTCACCTGGCTTTTGCCAGACCTCCAACCCTAGGAAATAGTGCATTGGTCCTAGGTCCTTCATCTCAAATTCAGAAGCCAACTCCCTCTTACATTTGCGAATGAGAGGCTCTGAAAATGTCAGAAAGAGGTCGTCCACATAAAGTACCAGAATGAGAGGTTTATCATTTTCAGCCTTAAAGTAAAGGTTCAGATCAGCGTCACTTCTAGTGAATCCCAGCTTCATCAAATAGCTATCGATCCTCTCATACCAAGCCCAGGGTGCTTGCTTCAATCCATAGAGAGCTTTCTTCAACATGCATACATGAGATTCCTGATCATGAACTTCAAACCCCTCGGGTTGTTCCACATAGACTTCCTCTTTGATTGAACCATGCAAGAAGGCGGTCTTGACATCCATCTGATGTAGGTTCCATCCTTGCGAGGCAGCAAGGGCTATGATCAAGCGGATGGTGGTGTATCGGGCAACAGGTGCAAATATCTCATCAAAATCTACACCTTCCTTTTGAGAGAAGCCTCGAGCAACAAAGCGAGCATTGAACTTTTCTGCACTTCCATCAGCTCCATGCTTGATTTTTTAGAGCCACTTAAAAGTGACAACCGATTTGTCTTGGGGTCTAGGGACCACATCCCAGACATCATTCTTCGTAATTGACTCGTATTTTTCATTCATAGCATCCTTCCATACTTGTTGCTTCACAACTTCTTCGAATGATGAAGGCTCATTTTAAATGATAGTGTTCATGGCAGTCAAATATCCTTGGTACCTGTTCAGCTTCTTGCTTGCACAGAAAGTCCCCCTTGGTGCAATGTGCCTCTCAGCATCTTCGAGAGTCTCCCTAAGCCATGAGGGTCTCCTCTTGGAGGAGGAAGGCTCATTAGGGAGTGGATCAATAGGATCCATAGGTTCATCAACATCAGGCATCGTTTCGTCCTCCTTTTCACCCTGATTTCCTGTGACAGCTTCTTTGTCCGTCCTTAGGATAGGAAGGTTGTTAATCTTCCTGAGGGCCATATCTTCGTCGAAGGTGAAATCATGACTTATCTCAACTTCCTTTTGACCAACCACATAAATTATATATCCCTCAGAATTTTCACTATAGCCCACAAAGATTCCTTTCTTCCCAGATGCACCCAATTTGCTTCTTTTCTCTTTCGGCACATGAAAATATACGAGGCTTCCAAAAATTCTAAAATGAGAGAGATCGAGCTTCTTACCAATGAACATTTCTTCGAGAGCCTTGGAGTCCAATGCTTGATGAGGGCATCGGTTTTGACCATACATGGCGGTATTTGTAGCTTCACCCCATAGAAACTTCGGAAGGCCTTGATCATGAAGCATGGCACAAATAGCTTCTACAATAGAGCGATTCTTCCTTTCAGCCACACCATTCTGCTTGGGAGTCTATGGTGTTGTAGTCTCCCTCTTAATGCCAACTTCTCTGCAATAACCTTCATTGGATTCTAACTCGGGCATACCTATCACCATCTGTCTTACATTAGGTAGGGCCTTATAATGAAGATGGGCGAACCTCCGGTGCCATAGTTCAGATTGTAGAGATGTGTCGCAAGAGATGGCTGCCAATGGACTTCCTCCAACTTGATACAGACTGTCAACCCTGAACCCAAGAGTAAAAGCATCCTTGAAATTTCTTTTCCAAACATATACCTTTCCATCAACAAAAGCCACCTTGAATCCTTTATCTTCCATTGCTGAAATGGACACCAAGTTCTTCTTGAGATCAGGTACATATAGTACTTCTTGCAAATGAATAGTGCTACCTTGATTCAATTGAAGTGTAACATTCCCTACTCCCTTCACGGGATAGGTGGCATCATCTCCAAGGATGATCTCCAAGTTTGTTTCCTTTTCTATCAGATTAGAGAGGGCTTCCTTGTATCCGGTGAAGTGCCTTGAGGCACCACTATCAATCAGCCAATTTGCCAAAGTGTCTGAGGAGAGACAGTGGAGAGGGCCGATATAAGATAGTACTCTTTTTGCTTATTTTTAACAACATTGGATTCATCATACCTGGAGTTCCTTGATTTCTTGGAGGGTCGACCATTTCCTTGATGTCCCGCATTCCTTTTTCCTTTGCCATTGGACCTACAATTCCTTTGATCAGTGTTGTTGTTGTTGAAGTTGCCCCTAGAGTTGTTATGATAGTCATCATATCGAGGTGTATCCCTTTTCTTAGGACACTCCCTTGCATAGTGGCCAAACTTATAGCAACCAAAGCACATTCCCTTCCTTCCTACCTTAGATCCAAGCTTTCCATGGAAATGACCTTTAAATCCTACATTATTCCTCCTTTTGGCATGAGCGAGAATGCAGTGGTGTTGCTTCTATTAGAAGGCACTTCTTGCTCCACCATTCTTGTTTCTTCTTGAATGCATCTCGACATCAATTCTTCAAACCCTGGAATTCGATCATTGTTAAGTAGAATGGTTCTAAATACATACCACTTAGGTGGGAGTCCTCCAAGGGTGGTGAGAGTAAGTTCCCTGTCGGGAATGACTTCTCCAATCGAGAGTAAATCAATCTTAATCTCAGTAATCCTCAAGAAATAGGATTGAATGTCCTCGTCCTTGCCTTTCTTAATATCCTTCAACTTATTTTTGAGAAAGAGAATTTGATTAGCATTACTAACCTTGAATATGTTGACCAACCTTTCATATATCTCCTTGGAGGTCTTCAATTCGGAGATATAGGCCACCAAATGCTTGTCAATGGAATCCTTGATAATCTTCTTTGCTTTGACTTCAGCCTTACTGTACACGGTCTTCGCAACAGTTGGTGCATTTGAAGGAGGCTCAGGGATTTTACCCTGCAAATAATCCATCATTTCCTTCTCTTCCAAGGTCAAATCAAGAGACATCTTCCATCCATAATAGTCAGATTTATCATGGAGCTTGTCTTCAGCCAGGAAGTAGGATGAGGAACCCATTGAATCTTTTGTCCTTGTCCAACTATCTTTGGTGATTGCTCTTTCACTCTTGCTTGGGCTTTGTCTTCACCTCAGCTCTAATACCATATTAATTTTAGGCAACAATGGTATGTTCTATGCTTTAGAGCAATTTTACTTCAATTTCTTTATGAGCCCAATATCAATTTCAGTTTAGCAATCGCACAAACATGTAAGTAAAATGTTGATAGAACATAAACATAAACAGTGGAAGACAAGCCAAGATAAGAGGACACAAGATGTGGCACCAGCCAGGGACAAACCCCAATGTGGGGAAACCCTTGATCAAATCATCTTTTAGTCTTCAATAGTTTAGCAGAGAGAGATAGTACAATTTACAATTCCGATAATTTATAACAACAGCAAAGAGCCCTAAATAGAAAAGTCAACGTTGGTCAACATGGCAGATTTGACCCTCAAAGATTCGGTCAACTTCAGTCAACTTCGACTTCCAAACAGCGAGATGAAACAACTCTCAAAACAGTCGAATTCTGCCCATTCAAAGTCTAGTCAAACAATCAACCTGTGGTCAACCCTAACCATAGTCAACACTGGTCAAACAGTACGGATTGCCTCGATTTTTGTGCTCAGAAATGCGGCCTGCCCAAACAGAATTTTCCCCAACAAAAACGCAATCAAACAAATCAACGCTAGTCAAACCTTTCCTGAAATTCGTTCAACGTTGGTCAACGTCCAAAACAGAAAATTGTTGTCCTTTCCTTCGCATGTGTGGAGAGAGAAGTTGCCCAGAAATCTGTACCCAATTAGATGAGGAGAGAGAGATGTGTGAAGATGAGTGATGTCCAAATGAGGATGAGGCATCATGTATTTATAGGCAAGCGTTGGGGATGAATAGATGTGACTGTTGGGCTTCTGAGCCTACATGAGTTTGTTGGCCGACCTTGACAGTTTGTCCATAATCAAAATAAATTCATAACTTCATTTGTACATGTCAGAATCAAATGATCTTTAGATCAACCCTACACCTCTCCGAGAGAGGAATCTAAAAAAATAAGTGGAGTTTGGCCCTAGTTGCCAATTTTAACAGTGTTGTACTCTCACCTGGGTTTTGCATAGCTTACAGTAGCAAGCCCAGGTTCTATCTTTCTTATCATCTGATGTACTCATTTCTCCGCATTAATAAAATGGCTCAGTTATTCGCCCTATTTCTTGTGTTTTATCGACTAGTGCATGTGTAGTAAAATTTATTTGCTATAGCCTAGTTCATGTGCCTATTATTAACTGTAAATTTCAATATGGAATATTACACGCCTTTAGTCACAAACTGGAGGAAGGTGGATGTTAGCACAGTAGAGCGAGTGGATGCTACAATATACATGCAACTCATCTAGTCATTGATGTATCTTGTTAACACACTAACTGATAAATGTTTTGCAGTCAACTAGCTGAGTCAATTCATGGTGGAACAGAACAGAGTTCACTTGGTTGATGTGAAACATGTGTTGAGATATCTCAAAGGCACAACGGATTATGGATTGTGGTACGAGGAGGTTGATGGAGTGAGGCTTGAGGGCTTCACAAAGCAGATTGGGCAGGTTGTTCCACAGATAGGAAGAGTACTTCAGGTGGCGTCTTCAACATTGGGTCAGGAGTTGTTTCTTGGTAAAAAAGGAAGCAGAGATCAATTGCACTCAGTTCAGCAAAGGCCGAGTACATGGCTGCTAGTTTGGCAGCATGTGAGGCGTGGGACTTTTAAGACAAAGGATGGAGCCTACATGATACACTGTGATAATCAAAGTTGCATCAAGCTCTCTGAGAACCCAATGTTTCATGATTGCTCAAAGCATATCGAGATCAGGTATCATCATCTCAATATTGTGTACAGAAAGGGATAGTGAAGCTACCATACTCTCCAACAGGGGAGCAGACAGAAGATATCTTGACCAAGGCATTGGCAAGTAGTAGTTTTGTTCATTACAGGGATAAGTTGGGAGTTGTACAGAATCCCTTGCTAAGAGGGAGTGTTGAAAATAGTAGCAAGAAATTGATTCCATGATTTGTGCCTTAATCAAGGACTCAAATAAAGTTTCTTCGTTGGCATGCTCAATTTCCTAAAAGAATATGATGATATCATTTCCCAATGCCTATATAGGTAGTCAAGAGGATCCCTCTCTACCTTCTTCTGATATCCTAACTAGAGATGTCTGGACCTCGTCATCAAGGAGATCTTTAGACACAAATCTCAAATCCTACATACCCCGCCTGACTCAGAGACAATTTGGACAATCACACCATACTTTCAAGTTGATCTAGATGATCGGATCAACAAGCAACGAGCTGAGTTCCAAGATATTTCATATAGTAGAGCACTAAGACCTCAAGACTTCCCTCAGCCTGCCCTCCCCCCCTTTGTGAGGCCAACGGGTACCCTCCAAACTGTTACAGAGCTGCCAAACAACACATCAGTTCACTCACACCCAGTTAGAGGATTTAGTACCAGACGATACCCAAACAAGGCCCTCACGATTTTGAATTGTGTCTCCATAAATTTAGAATGTGCCTCAAACAATGTGAAACAACATCCTCAATGGATGAGTATGCATCACAATACATAACTGACCCCCAAATATGTGGAAAGGTGCCACCAGAAGTGATATATGCATCAATATATAACAAACAAATCCACCTAGACTAAATTTCCTTCAATCATATGAAAGAATGACACCCACCAAACCAAGACTAATTCATCTAACACCTTGGTCTAACCATGAATAATTAGAATGACCGGTCTAACCATGAATAATGAGTAGGACTTTCATTAGACAAGGTATCCGTATACCAAATAAAGCAGCCCTCTTTGGTCTGATCACGACCTGCATCTACCATCAAATTCAGATTATAAAACTCCTAGCACTGTGATGCTGAGAAAGAGGCCCTCTAAAAGTGTGAAATGAACCACGCATTTTCAGGTTACAACAAATCATCTGGAGTTTGTAGTTGTTGCACTTTTTATAAATTTACACAAAATATCTGTCGTCTTATGGGATTTTTCCGTTGCAGATTCCAGATATCATTTGTAAATAATAATGGATTGCAGTCTGTTATATGCAGTGATCTTTCTATATTTGCTCTGAATTGCATTACTGCAGACTGTTATATGAAGTGGTTTTTCTATATATGCTCCAAAAAAAAATTGCAGGATGTTATACGCAGTTTTTTTTTTTATATTTGCTCCAAAAAAACAATGTTGCAGGCTGCTGTATGCAGTAATTCTTCTATATGTACCTAAAAAAACAATATCGCAGGTTGTAATATGCAGTGGTTCTATTTTTTATTTGGATGTTTTGTTTTGCAATTGACACTCATTCTTTCACAATGGTAGGAAAACGACCAATGCCAGAATCAGATAAATGTTCAGCATTGATTCTTTGAAAAACCCTCAGAGTAATTTCTTTAAATAGTCTTGCAAACTAGTATTTCGGAACTTATCTGAAAAGTACTCCTTATGTGCTGTTGTGCTCACATAGTAAATCACTTTCAGATTGTTACTGGATTTTTCTTTTTCATTTTGGGAATAACAGTTAGAAAGTGACCTCATGTAAATTTGGCGATTCCTAAAAATGGTAATTTTCAAGCAAATACAGTATTTTCTATATTTTTTCTTTAATGTTTTGTTTCGGAATCGACTTTGGCATATTTTCGACATTTTTAAGAAACTTATTGATGAAGGAACCGGATCAATGCTGAACTTAAGGTCAACGGCGTTTATCAGAAAACCTTCCATTTACATGCATCTAATCAAGAACCTGTTAAGCTCCATTAAGTTCTTCCAACTATAACCTACAGTTATGGAACTGAACTGCAGTCTTTCCTTAATTTAAGGAAACCAACTGCAGTAATTTCCTTAAATTAAGGAAATCAACTGCAGTTAATTAATTTTCTGGTTGGAGCTTCTGAAGTGGTCCATTACTCCATCTGGAATTCTCTACCTTGATCTGTGGAACAGCGGACACATAGCCATTAGAAGCTTGATGGAAGCTTGGCTATAAATTCATCTGTTTGGTCCCCAAGCTAGCATCTCAATCCCCCTTCAGTTGTTTACACCATCTAGCTAAGAGAGCATAGCTTGGAAGTGCCTTCAGATTTTCTGTGATTTTTCTTTTTGCTTGGATTGAAGCTGGAGTGTTGTTTCAGTGAAGAAGCAAGTGGACTGTGGTTTGCAGCAAGAGCGTCATCAATGGCTGGAGGTAATCCTGGGCATTGAAGTTTAATTTTTAGATTCTTTAAAGTATTCAGATTCCGCATATAGAATCGCTGTAAATTTCTTACATTTGGTATCAAAGCGTAACATTTATCTCTGCCTTGGTTGTGGGCTTATGAATAAAATTCTCTTTATTTTGACCAAGCATTTTGTTACACAATTCATGAATTTTCGTAAAGCATTTGACTGGGTAGACAATTCAAACAAATTGCCGCAATGTTGTAGTTGGTTATTCCGCAGAATAATTTCTCGTTAGATGAACACTCTGTTTCTTAACGACGGTGTTCATATCAATGCTTCCTGATTCCCCTGCTCAATTTGCACTGAGAAAAGTATTTTACGATGGTGAAGAGGTGGCTTCCCCATTATTCAGAGAATAAATATCTATTGTCAAGGGGAAAGGCCTACTTGAATTTTTTCAAACATAGATTGTCCAATAATTCTCAAATTGACTGATGGGCTGTCTCCAATCAAATCACTTGCTGATTCTTTTGGGCAACAGGGAGCGTCTGAAACAGTTGATCTATTAACCATTTGTGTACCCTTATCATATGGTAACAGACCACGTTCTTAGAACCTTCAGATTTATCACATTTTGGTCACACGAGAAGAATTTATATGCGCATCCTGCATAACTGACAAACAGTTGATGTCATACACGTAAACTCTGTGAACGAAACAAGCATTATACGATATTGGTCAGGTGCCATGAGAACAGAGTTATGATGTCACCAAACTCAACTTTACATCCTAAACTTTACATTTTCTATTTCTCTGTTCCCATTAAGGAAGCCTCCTCGCAAATTCCTTGAAAGGTAACAACTGTTGGATGCGTACAGTTAGATGTAAGCATCCCCAAATAGAGAGTTCAGACATTAGAGGTCAATGGGAATTTTCTGATATTTATGAATTAACATTGTTTTCTTCAGATAGTCTCTTCTTCCAGGAAGAATCAATCTGATTTGCAAACCATTGCATTAGATCTTTAAATTCTTCAAATCAAGCATACTATCATGTGAACAATGAAATCTTGTTTTATTACAGTGAAGCTCCGTTCAAATTCCCGTGTTAACAGAAAATCCTCCTTCGTATGGCCGTTTTGTCCGATCCATATGTTAATTCTTCCGAAGATCCAATCTCAAACATAGGATTCCGAGATTCAGTACAAATTTTGGTTAAGGGCCTTTGGATTTTTATCTGGATCCTGAGATTCAGTACAATTTTCTGGAAAGGGTTTTTGGATTTTTTGTCTATTCATTGCACCAACTGTTCTAGAGACTGTATTCAGATTTTTTCCACACGTCAAAGAATACATACCATTTTGGGAAAGTAATAGATTGCGGTATACAGAGTCACATTGAGGTACCTGACTAACCCAATTACGAGTTCTCAGCGATATGGTGAACAACAGGTAAGCCTGGATCCTTCCTACAAAACGTAAAGAATCAAAACAAATCGAGTAGCTAGAATTAATGGCTATATGAAAGCCTTTTATGTTTGTGTTCCTGAAATAGCTATTGGGTTGTATCAAATAAACTTGATTTTTGCCACACTGAGTTCTTCAACGAATGTTGATGGTGCCCTGATAATTTGAGCCCTAATGGTTTTTTTTTAATTCAAACTCAAACCTGGGCCTCCTTCGGTCTATTATACCATGCTTTGGTACAGATGAGAGCATGGAGAAAATAAATTGCGGCATTACTCCCTACATAATTGAGAGGATGGAGAAAATAAATTGTGGCATTACTCCCTACATAATTGAGGCCTTACCATAACTCTTAAGTGGGAGGGTTGATCTGCTAACAGGCATTTGTCCACTTTCTGTAGGGAGGACTTAGATAGCAGTCAAGTTTGGGACACATATACCCAATTTTGTCAGGTTGGCATATTCTCAACCATGGCTTTGGTGAATAAAGATGTTGCCAAAATCTTTCACCAGGAGAGTCGTTCCTCATTCCATTCCCGTCTCGCGTCTCCATTAGTGCATTCCAAATCAATTTTATCTCTGTAAATTTACATGGATTTGTTGGTTTATGTTTCTTATCTCCATAAATTCTTTTTGCCCCATTTTCGTTTGATTCCATCTGGTTTCTCGTTTCGTTTCTGGTCATATATCACTAATCTACCTGTCAAATGGGCAACCAAAAATAGACAGCCAAAGCAAATCTAAAAGGGGAGTCAACAAGCTAGATACTGGATGCTTAATTCTTTTAGGTAGAACTTTCGTTCCTTTAAATTTGTAACTCCGTGTTTATTTGGTTGCTTATGAATTTTTGGATCATCGTGGTCAATCTGCTTATAATTTGTGGTTCATCCACATACAGTTTTGCTCATAGTGGTTCTGTTGATTCAAGGTACTCTCCAAATCACCTTCCCCAAAACCTGAGGGGAAGAGGTTGAATGATAAATGCTCATTAGTTTGCCTCTTCCAAAGCTGCCAGACTCATTTCAGCATTTGGCTTGGGATGGCTGGAGAGTCAAGAGTTGACTTGGGACTTGGCAAGACTCGGGAGTTGGCTTAGGACTCAGCAAGACGCCATTGTTTACTTGGCAAAACTTGGGAGTTGACTCAGCAAGCTGAGGAGTTGACTAGGCAGATTCCTGAGTCAAAGTTGTTGACTGACTCAGTTAATGAGTCAGGCCAAGACATGGCCTTACTTGACCCGTTTTGGGACCCAAACCAAGTCAGACTGCCAAGTCTGGGTAGACTTGACTGAGTCTGGTAACTATGGCTTCTGTGTGCCACCCTGCAGAGAAATCAAGTCCCACTGGGGAAGGGGGTGGTGTTCTTATAATGTTAGTGGTAATGAAATGTTAGGCTCGAAGAGAAAACGAAGGTAAAAACAACGAAACATGCAGTACTAGAGTGGAATGCTGCAAACAGATATATTTAGGCTGTAACAAAGACTAACAAGTTAACAGCTTAGAGTGAACTTAAAAGTTTTATACTGTAACTTATCAAGTTCGAAATCTGTGATTTGGACCATGAATGGCGTAGTTATTTTAAATGGCAAGTGGTACGGCAGCTTCATGTATGCAAACGATGACAATAAAATATGTTTATATATATATTTGTTTGATTTATAAACTTAAGGACGGAGCCTGAAGTCAAGCCAGCTAGCCTTCGAACTGCATTTGCTATGCAAGTGCAAAGTAGATCAATGCTGCTTCAGTCAATCTCCGGGTTTTGTTTATAAATCAAACAATTGCTTGGCAGTCATTTACGTTATATGAAGTTTATTTAAAAATGTCAATTTGACTTACTCTTTTCAGTAAACATTATTTTTACTGGTTAAATTTTTGTTTATGTCATTTATGTAAAGAATAATGTCTAGTGATCTATATAATTCTAATTAATTAGAGAATAGCCACAGCATCTTTAATTAATTAAAATTATATATTTTGATTGGTTAGATCACATAAAGATTA
>APFE031341474.1:0-31612 GCA_000404065.3 Pinus taeda
TAAAGCCATTAAGGAATGGAAAATCCCCACATCCATAAAGCATCTGCGAGGATTTCTCGGGTTGACAGGGTATTATCGAAGTTTGTTAAGAATTATGGAAGAATAACAGCACCTCTAACAACATTATTGAAGAAAGATGCATATTCATGGACTTCGAAAGCAACAAAGGCCTTTGAACATCTTAAAGAGGCAATGTGCAGAGCACCGGTCTTAGCTACACTGGACTTCACAAAAACCTTTATTGTGGAATGTGATGCTTCAGGAATGGAATTGGTGTTGTTTTAATGCAAGATGAAAGACCCATTGCTTTTGAAAGTCGTCCAATCAAGGGAAAGTTTTTACACAAAGCTATTTATGAGAAGGAAATGTTGGAAATACTCCATGCACTTAAGAAATGGCGACCCTACCTAATGGGAAGAAACTTCAAGGTAAAAACGGATCATGATAGCCTTAAATACTTTTTAGAACAAAGATTATCTTCTGAAGAGAAACAAAAGTGGGTCACAAAGATGTTGGGTTATGACTTTGAAATCATTTACAAAAGAGGGAAGAAAAATGTGGTGGCAGATGCACTCTCAAGGATGAGGATGTGTAAGCATTGTTATGCGCCATTTCTATTATCCAACCAGATTGGATAAATGAAGCAAGGGAGGAATGGAAGAATGACGAAGAAGCGTGGCCACTTATTCGAAAATTACAATAAGATTCCAGTATTTCTGAGACATTTAGCTGGAAAAATGATTCGTTATGGTATAAATATTGCTTATACCTTTGTAAGAATTCCCAACTAAAACAAAATATACTTATGGAATTGCACACTTCTCCCTTAGGAGGGCACTCAGGATTTTTAAAAACTTACCCCAGGGTTAAGAAGGAATTTTTTGGGATGGCCTTAAATCAGATATTCAAAATTTTGTGGCGGAATGTTTGGTTTGGCAATAAAATAAAGTTGAAACAGTTAAGACACCGGGTCTATTGCAACCTTTATCCATTCCAAGCCAACATTGGGAGGAGGTCTCAATGGATTTTATCACAGGTTTACCCAAGTCTGAGGGAAAGAGTGTCATCATGGTGGTAGTTGACAGACTTACCAAGTATGCACACTTTTGTGCATTATCACATCCATTTAAAGCCAGTACAGTTTCTACTAGATTTATGGAAACAATTCAAAAGCTACATGGAAACCCAAAGATTATTGTAATTGACAGAGATCCCATTTTCAATGGAAATTTTTGCACAGAATTATTTTATTGTCTTGGTACTCAGCTAGCTAATATCTCATCTTATCATCCTCAGTCTGATGGGCAAACTGAGATAGTAAAAAATGTTTGGAAGGATATCTTCGTTGCTTTGTATCTGATAATCAGACACAATGGGTCAAATGATTGCCTCTGGCTGAATGGTGGTATAACACTTCCTTCCATACAAAAACAAAAATGACCCCATTTATGGCATTTTATGGGTATCAGCCACCATCCATCACATCATATTTAAGAGAAAATTCTAAGGTTCAAGCAGTGGAACATCACATCGAACATCAACAACAAGTCCTCCAACTCTTAAAGGATAACCTCGTGTTGGCACAGAATAGAATGAAACAACAGGTAGATCAAGATCGTAGTGAAATAAGTTTTGATGTAGGTGATTGGGTATTCTTAAGGCTACAACCATATAAGCAAATGGCCCTCAAGCAAGCTAAGAAGGATAATAAATTATCACCAAAGTATTATGGTCCGTACAAGGTGTTGCAAAAGATTGGTACTATGGCATACAAATTGGAGCTTCCTCCAGCTTCTCGATTACACCCAGTTTTCCATGTTTCATGTTTAAAGAAGGTTATAGGTGACAAGCTCCCAGTTCAAACAATATTTCCATAACTTGACGAGGAAGGAAAAATTATATTGGAACCGGAAGCAGTCACAGAAACAAGAACTAGACAGCTACGAAATCGATCAATTTCAAAGTATCTTATCAGGTGGAAGAACTTATCCACTGAAGATACCACATGGGAGGATGAGAATTTTATACAGAAGCATCCAAAACTTCTCAAGTGTTGAGGACAACACTTTTTTGAAGGAGGGGGGCATGTTGGGTCCCTATAGTAATAGTGATTACCCCATTACTATTGTAGTTGTACCCCTTATTAATATTGTTGTGCCCCTATTATCCCCATATTGTTATTACTGTGCCCCATAGAATCCCTCTATTGTTTATTTTGTGGCTTTATATTATTATTATTGTTAGGTCGGCTGGGTTATATTGTGACTCCTTAGACTCCTATATATAGAAAGGAGGTTTTTTCATTTAAAACATCAAAGAGTTGTTCATTTATGTAATGTAAAGGAGGTTTCCCCCTCGAAGAGGTTGAATTCTAAGGCGTTGATCTATCTTTTCTGTCTTTTCTTGAACTAGTTTCATAACACCACTCTACCCTTGTCCTGTTATTGACCCTCGTGGAATTTTATATTAGCTGTAATGATGAATGTTGAATATCTACTCGTACAAATTGATGTTAGGGATTGAATGTGTAGTAGTTAGGGTAACCACCCTACACTTGTCCTGTTACCGACCTTCATTCACTTTGAAGCTTCTCGAAGAAAGTTCATCTACAAGGGTTTCAGTTTTGTACTCCCACTAAGGGGTTTCCTTTGGAGAAAACAATCAGAATCTCTTGTACTCCCAATAACAAGTCTCTAAAAATATGCCAGGACGCCTTGAAATACTCGATTATGTTGGTGTCTTTACCCTTTGGTAATTTATGGTGGCCTTCTACCTCTAGTTCATGATTGGCTTCTCTAGTTATCACATGGTTTTCTTTTCCTTTCATACTACAAGATATTCTAACTTACTCATGCCAATGTTGTGATGGCAGTCTTATGACTTCGCTTGCACAAAGGTTTTATGGATTTGGCTATAAGATTTCGGTTCCACTTCTTCTGTATTCAAATAGCTCATTGGAAAAGGTGAGATGACCTCTATCATATATATTATTTTTTATTTTTTTTTTATATCGATACTATCCATTGGGTCACAAATTTCCTCCAAGGTCCGAGTTCTGGAAATTTTGACTTCCTAAGTTCTGTTTTTGTTTGGGTTTGCACATAAGAATGACAGTCACACTTAGCATATCCCTTGTAGGTATAAGGATTAAGCCCCACACTACAATACTTTGGTATTTTTACATAATTTCATTTAGTTAAGATACCTCTCGGTACAATCCCTCTTATATTATCGTATTTTGGTCATGTGGGAGGTATGGTTTTTCTCTTGTGTGGTTAAGATATGGAGAAGGAGGGTTTCGACTCCAACTAATAGATTCTTATGAAACTTCTTCTTTTTTGATCAAGTTGGGATTAATATAATCCCGTGTCATGGACCCTACCGCTATATTTATTTATAAAACCCTAACTCTATTGGAGTTTGATCTGGTTCTTTTGGCCTCCAATCTTTCAATTTGTAATATGTAGATTGTCAATTATAAATTTAAATGATAGGTTGTGGGCTTGTATTGCATTTTTTCATTCATGAAGGACTATTTTTTTCGAACCAAATTATTTTTGTCCTTCGTTGCTCAACGAATTCTTTAATGTATAATCTATGTTATTTTCTTTTGTTCCAAAAAAAGACTTGTATGCCAATTACAATGTAATATAGTTACATTTATTAAGGTTTTATTATGACCTCTCGTCTCCATTTTCGACTGATTCTCAAGGCTAGATGTATGATAGGTTTGTTTCGATGTAAGAGTATTAGTGCTAGGACCCCAATCCTTTCTATTCTCCTTTGGATCGAGTGAATATACATGCATTTATACTTAAATGTCTATTTTTTTTTTATTTTTTTTAATTTTAAATAAGGAAGTCTCGTATGCATTGTTATATGTTTTTTTTTAAAGAACAAATAACCTTTTTCTTCTTCCTTCCATGGATGATGTTTATTTTCTCTGAGTATTTTTTTAACATTTATACATAAAGTTACAACAATGTGGTTGATTGTGAGGTCTTTTTGTCTATTATGTTATACTTATATTAAAGCATATATTCAATCTTCTTTTATTTTACATAATATGTTTTTTTTTTATGTTAATATATTTTAGTCTAGATAAACACTTAGAGAATCTTTGTAATCCTCTTCATTCACCACTACTATGGGGTTTTCTCCTATAACTTTCTTTCTAACCTCTACAACACTTATTTATTTCTAAGAGTATATATACACACACACACACTCACTCGCTGCCACAGATAAATAAGTGCATAAGTGCTTAAGTGTATAAGTGTTGTGCACATTAGAAGAAAAGTTGTAGAAGAAAACCCCATAGCAAAATTCCAGTCCTAAATGAAGAGAATAAGGCAAGGGAGCCAGGGACTTTCCATTACAAAGATTATCTAAGTATATCTAGACTAACTTTTTCCAGAATGGACTCAGATAAGCTATGAAACCGGATTCGTCCAAAATAGGCCACGTGTTTGAATCCCACGAATCCGACACAATTCAATGGGAATTCGAATCCTAAAATGGGACACCAAGTGTCCCAACAGGACACCATCGAATCTCGGTCTTGTCCTGTTAGGACACTTCGTGTCCCGTGAGGGTTTATGAGGTTTATGAGTGAGGGTTTATGAGGTTTATGACGGTTTATGAGGTTTGTGAGGGTTTATGAGTGAGGGTTTATGAGGTTCATGAGGTTTGTGAGAGTTTATGAGTGAGGGTTTATGAGGGTTTGTGAGGGATTATGAGGGTTTATGAGGTTTGTGAGGGTTTATAAAGATATTTGAATTTTGCATGTACTATGCATGCCATAATGTTACTAACTTTGCAAACAATAAAACTAACATCTAGATGAAGATCTATGAGTGAGGATTTATGAGGTTTGTGAGGGTTTATGCAGATATTTGAATTTTGTACATACTATGCACACTATAATGTTACTAACTTACTTTATAAACAGTAAAACAAAGATTTAGATGAAGATCTATGTTTGAAATCAATGAATTTGTATCATTAATAAGAATTTGTGTAAGAAATATCTAATTTTATATATATTATTAAATATATCTATATATAGTATATATATATATATATATATAATATATATATATATAAAATATATATATATATATATATAATTAATCCTACGTGCCTTGTTTTGGGGGGTCAACGTGTCCAAATCCAACACTCGAATCCTCGTATCCTATGAACCCCAAATCCACGTGTGAGGTGACTTAGAAGATAAGTGTAGGTTACAATTATGATGCAGGAGCATCCAGCTCAAGGAGGTCATGGCTGGGAGTTTGTCTTTTCTAACAGTTTGAGTTTCATTATTTTTCATTTTCATTTACATTTCTAAGAATGGCTGTCTCAGACACTGTTAGTGTTTGCTTACATGTTCTTTTTACTTTTTAGTTTTATTTAAAATTTTCTTTTAGTTTACAAATCAAGAAAAGACAGACACTGTTAGTGTTTGCTTACTTGTTCTTTTTACTTTTTAGTTTGATTTAAAATTTTCTTTTAGTTTACAAATCATGAAAAGACAGTTATTCAGAAACAACTTAATGTAACTACTGGTAGTTTGATAACTGTCGAGTGTTCTCTACAAAACGAAAAAAGGAAACGACTATGGTAATCTTTTGACCATCATAGAACTAAATGAAGAAAATGCACAGAAGCATTCTGAAGAACAAACACATTTGAATCCATTCATATTATAGATTTATCATTTTTCCTATAAATTACAATAAAATTAATTTTCTTTTCCATAAGCATAATCATGACAGACACTTAACAGTAAGCACCAAAACGAGGAGAGCCTCTAAACAAATCAACAACATAACAGAGCAAGCTTATGAGAGAAACGAGAGAGCCATTATCGGAAGAACACCCAAGAGAACAAAGCTACAAGTACATAATTAAACTCAAACAATTTTCATTTGCAAATTTTTATCAACCGAAAATCACTGTATAAAAATATAAATATAAATAATATATATCTATTATATATATTATATATATCTATATATATATATATAATATATATATATATATATATTATATATATCTATTATATATATATATATATGTCACAGCCAAACATCCACAATTCACTATTTAGGGACCAGTAAATAAAACAGAGTTGACAATATCCAAAACCACCAGGAGGTCATTAGGGGACCATATCATTACAACCATCATTAAAATAGCAGAGCCATAAATATACAATGAAACTACAGGCACAGTGAGGCCAAGAAACCGCAAAGCTGAAACCAAACTACAACAACAGACTCATAAACCCTATGAGCAACAAAACCCTCAAATAGACACGCAAAGAACTTTCAAGGAGTGATCCTACCTAGTTTGAGCATAGTAGTCAAGGTGCAAGGTCCACAAACGGAGCCAGTTGCGCACCTGCATAGCAAACAAGTAGGCCATCGACAAACAATGAAATGAAGCCATCGACAGAGGGTTGAAAACAAATGAAAGGCCAATAGAACCTACCTGAGAGAGCGAAGCCCATGCGAACCAAAGGGAGAAACCACAAGCAAAGGTGACAGTCGTAGAGTGCTCACTACCCACAAGGAGCAAGAGCTATGAGCGCCAGAAGAAAAAGAGGAGAAAAAAACCAGCATGGAGAGTTAACTTACCTCTGATTAGCTGTTGAATGAGTGCGAAGAGCCGAGCCACTCCCCAATCGTAACCTATGGCAAGAACCAAGTAAACAATCAAACAGAGGAGCAAGTGCATCGAAACCAATAACATATAATATAAATCTACAAGCGAAAACGTAACCAAAGCCGAGCCAAATAGAAACCAGAGACTAAGACTGAGGGTTCTAGACCTTGAGCCAAGAAAACGAGCACAAAATAGGCAACATTAACAACATACTTAGGACAAGAACCTTAAAGAAATGCATGTCCAGGCACGACGAAGCTAAACCACTGTAAAACAACCAAAGCTATAACCTTTGTTTCGCAGAAGAGCAGAGCAAAAAAGACCAGAGACCTCACCCCAAAAACAAAAAAGTGAAACAAAAATGAAATGAATCAGCTGAGGGTTTTGAGGGTCTGGTAAGAGGCAGGAAGGAACGAGCCCCATGGCCAGGACACCTATCCTCAAATCATTAACACAAGGTACAGTGCCATTAAGTCAACTATATATGCAAACAATCAACAGTTAATTATTCATACGAAACTGTAAAGGACTGGTCCCATCAAATTTTGGTATAAGAGCAGGTACAATTAACTATTTTTCTTTATAGAATGGAAGATGGAGGAAGAGGTCATGGTAGAGTTATTCGAAGAGTAGTAGATGAAGGATTGAGGGAAGAGATTAGAATCCTAAATCCCCGTTTAGCGGCAATAGAAGCAGGAAGGAGAAGGGATCCGGAAGTAGGGGATGACAGTGAAGAAGAAGATGTAGTTACGACAGATGGATCAGATGAAGAAGGACCTGAAATCAAATTGTTAAGGTTAGTTTTCTTGGCTAGCAGTAAGCCAAAGCCTGAAATTATGAACTATGATGGTAGTTTGTCCATAGAAGTGTTGTTGGACTGGATTAGTGAGTTAGACAAATATTTTGAATCTGAGGAGGTTTGCAAAGATAGGAGAGTTAAATTCGTTGCCACCAAGCTGAAAGGACACGCCGCCTTATGGTGGGATAGTGTCCAAGCAGAGAAGAGAAGATTGAATAAGTTATCCATTGAAAAGTGGAACAAAATGGTCACCAAGATGAAGGGTAAGTTTGTGCCCAAAGATTACCAGATTGCTTTGTTGAAGCAGAGAGTAATGACGATAAAAGAATATACTGAAGAATTTTATCGGGTGAATTTGAGAGCTGGTTATACTAAAGACACCCCAGAAAAGACAACAAGGTTTGTGAATGGCCTAAGGCTGGAGATATTGGACGAGATAAGTATTCTTTCTCCAAAAACCATAGAGGAAGCATACCAGAGTGCCTTAGAGGCAAAAGAAAAGATCGCAAGAAAGCAGAATGCTAGGAGAGGATGAGGAATTGGTAGAGGGAAAGGACAATCCTTTGGCACAAGATGAACTGCCAAAAATAGTGAAGAGGGCAGCAGTTCAAAGACCCAAAGGAAAAAATAAAAGGAAGGTAGCACTAGGGGAGGAAGGCCATACCAGAGAGGAAGGGGAAATGGCAGGGGCAGAGGAGCTGCCTACCAATGTTACAAGAGCCACAAGTGGGGGCACAGGTCCTTTGAGTGTCCTAAAGGAGAACAGGCTGGTCAAAGAGGAGAATATGTTGCTCAGATAGAGGAAGCGAAGGAACCATCTTAAGAGGTAGAGAATGCACCAGAGACAGGAGAGGCCTTAGTCTTGAACAAGGTACTACTGAAACTGGCAAAGGAAATAGCTAAACAAACCTAAAGAAATGCATTATTCCGGACTGTGTGCAAGTTACATGGCAAATGTTGCAAACTAATTATAGATAGTGGAATCACTGATAATCTAGGTGCAAAAGAGATGGTGGAGAAATTGGGTTTGAAAAGGTTGAAGCACCCAACACCCTATAAGGTGTCTTGGTTACAGAAGGGCCACAAACGTCTAGTTCATGAGCAGTGTGAGATGGAGTTCCATATTGGAAAGTATAGGGACAAAGTGATTTGTGATGTCATGCCCATGGACGTGTGTCATATTGCTAGGTAGACCATGGCAGTATGACCAAGAAGTTGTTCATGATGAGAAAACAAACTGTTACAAGTTTGTCAAGGATGGGATTAAGCATACGCTATTACCCATCAAGGAAGAAGAAACAACAGAGACTAGTGGGACAAAAGTACTACTAGTGGGTGGAAAAGAATTTCTAAAATAGATTGAAGATGATGAGGTAAAGTATGTTGTTGAAGGGAGACCGAGAGAAGTGCTATTGCAAACTGAAATTTTTGACTTACCTGAAGAAATACAGGAAATGTTACAGGAATTTAGCAACATTGTGGTGGACGATTTACCGGATAAATTACCACCAAAGCGGAGTATCAATCATCACATAGATTTCATCCCTGGATCTAGTTTACCAAATAAAGCTACTTACCGAATGAGCCCCAAGGACAATGAAGAGATTAGGAAGCAGGTAGAGGAATTGTTGGACAAAGGCTTGATACAGGAAAGTTTAAGTCCTCGTGCAGTTCCGATAGTTTTAGCTCCCAAGAAATGAGGCAAGTGGCAGATGTGTACAGATTCATGAGTAATAAACAAAATTATAATCAGATACATGTTTCCATTGCCATGAATGGATGACATGATGGACTACTTGAGTGGGGCCCCATATTTTTTGAAAATAGATCTGAAGAGTGGATACCACCAGATTAGAATCAGAGAAGGGGACGAATGGAAAACAACTTTCAAAAGTAATGAAGGGCTATATGAATGGCCGGTGATGCCATTTGGGTTGAGTAATGCCCCTAGTACTTTCATGCGCCTGATGAATGAGATGTTGAAGGAATTCATTAGGAAATTTGTGGTTGTGTATCTTAACGATATGTTGATTTTTAGCAAGACCAAGGAAGAAAATTTTCGACATGTTCAATATGTTCTAGAGAAGTTGTAGCAAAACAAGTTGCTGATAAATTTGAAAAAATGTACTTTCTTTCAGAAGGAGTCAGTCTATTTGGGTTTTGTGATTGCAAAAAATGAGCTAAAAATGGACCCATAAAAAGTTGCAGCTATACTTAGCTGGCCATCCCCTAAGAGTTTGTTCGAAGTTCGGAATTTTCATGGGTTGGCAAGTTTCTATTGCAAGTTTATAAAGAAGTTTAGTGGAATCTACGCACCTCTGTTGGATACAATCAAAAAGGCAAGTCAACCTTTTTAGTGGACTGAAGCTGTAGAGAAGAGATTTAGATATTGAAGAAGAAGATCTCTAAGAGGCCAATTTTTGAGGTTTCCTGATTTTAACAAACTTTTCCTAGTTCGTTGTGATGCTAGTGGTACAGCCATTGGAGCCGTACTCAGCCAAGAAGACAAAACAGTAGCCTATTTCAATGAAAAATTAAATGAGAGCATGCAAAAGTATACATCTTATGACAAGGAGTTTTATGTCGTCGTCTAAGCCTTGAAGCATTGGAAGCATTATCTATTGGGTAATGAGTTAGTCTTGTTTTTTGATAATTCTGCATAACTGTATGTTATGCAGCAACATAAGTTGAATCACAAACATGCCAAATGGGTGGAGTACTTGTAGAGTTTTCCATTTGTATTGAAGCATATCAGTGGTCAAGCGAGCAAGGTAGAAGATGCACTAAGCAGAAGAGTTCTACTCTTGTAGGAGAGCATGATACAAATGTTGGGATTTGAACACCTGAAGGACTTGTATTAAACAGATGCAGATTTCATGGAGGCTTATGAAGCCTACCAAAATCCTCTATTGAGAAACGATAGTCCATGGCTAGACTATAACTTGCAGGAGGAGCTGTTATTCAAGGGAGGATAGTCGTGTGTTCCAAAATGTTCGATGAGGGAGAACATCATCCGGGAAAAACATAGTGGAGGTCTAGCTGGACATTTCAGCATTGATAAGACCTTGGATCAACTCAGTCATTTCTATTACTGGTCGAAGATGCGAAGAGATGTGTAGCAGTATGTGACCAGGTGTAAGATATTTCAGTTGGTGAAAGGGCATAGTCAGAACACGGGGTTGTATACACCCTTGCCTATTCAAAATAGATCATGGGATTCAGTCAGTCTGGACTTTGTCCTAGGTCTGCCAAAACATGGCGAGCTTTTGATTCAATTAAGGTGGTGGTGGACTGAATCTCGAAGATGTCACACTTCATCCCTTGCAGAAAAACCAGTGATGCTACCAATGTAACATACTTGTTTTTCACTGAAGTCATCAGACTACACGGCTTACCCAAGTCCCTTATTTCCGATTGGGATATGAAATTCACAAGGCATTTCTAGTGCACCTTGTGGAAAAAGTTAGACACAAAGTTAAATTTTAGCGCCGCTTATCACACACAGACCGATGGGCAGACAGAGGTAGTGAATAGAAGCTTAGGAAACCTATTGCGGAGTTTATTTGGAGAAAATTCATGAATGTGGGATCGTGTACCTGCTCAAGCGGAATTTGCTTACAACGATTCACCGAATCGAAGCAGAGGAAATAGTCCTTTTCAAATTTTGTATGGAATTCATCCTTGAGGAGTGCATGAGCTACGAGATTTGCGAGAGATATAAAGAAAAAGTGTTGAAGGGGAAGACTTTGCAAGAGCAATTAGTGACCTACATGAGCAGGTGAAGACAAAATTACAGACAGTTCGACATAGCCAAAGTGGGATTCCTAGGGAGAGAGTAGTTCATGGATGAGACAAATGCCCTCAGCTCAGCCACTTGAAATCGAAGGAATCCTTGATACACAAGTGGCCAAACGGACTCAGAGAAAGGAGTACCTAAAGTACCTCAGCAAGTGGAAGAAGCGCCCTATTGAGGAAAGTTCGTGGCTTGATGTAGGACAGATACAATGTGTAGGGTATTCTATTGAGGAACTCATGGACTAGAGCCATGAATTTTTACCTACCCCGGGAGCCTGATGCAGGAGCGTCCAACTCAGGGAGGTCATGGCTGGGAGTTTGTCTCTTCTAACAGTTTGAGTTTCGTTAGTTTTAATTTCCATTTACATTTCTAGGAATGGTTGTCTCAGCCACTGTTAGTGTTTGCTTACGTGTTCTTTTTACTTTTTAGTTTTATTTAAAATTTTCTTTTAGTTTACAAATCAAGAAAAGACAGTTATTCATAAACAACTTAATGTAACTATTGGTAGTTTGATAATTGTCCAGTGTTCTCTACAAAACGAAAAAAGGAAACGACTATTGTAATCTTTCGACCATCATAGAACTGAATGAAGAAAATGCACAGAATCATTTTGAAGAACAAACACATCTGAATCCATTCATATTATAGCTTTACCATATTTTCTACAAAATACATTTAAATTCATTTTCTTTTCCATAAGCATAATGATGATAGATGGTTAACAGTAAGCACCAAAGTGAGGAGAGCCCCTAAAGAAGTCAGCAGCGTAACAAAGCAAGCTTACGGGAGAAACAAGAGAGCCATTGTCGGAAGAACACCCAAGAGAACAAAGCTACAGGTAAAGAATTGAACTCAAACAATTTTTCCTTTGCAATTTTTTATCAACCGAAAATCATTGTATAAATGTATATGTATATGTATATGTATATGTAGATGTATAATATAATATATAATATATTATATATATAATATATAGTCAAACCAAAACATTATGTGTAGATGTATATGTATATGATAATAATATATATATATAATATATATATAATATATATATATATATATATATATAATATATATATATTATATATATATATATATATATATATATTATATATATATATATATTATATATATATAATATATATGATGTGTCAAAGCCGAACATCCATAGTTCACTATTTAGAGATTAGTAAATAGAATAGAGTTGACAATATCAAAAACCATCGCGAGGTCATCACAGGACCGTATCATTACAACCATAATTACAATAGCAGAGCCATAAATATACAATGAAACTACAGGCACATTGAGGCTAAGAAACAACAAAACTGAAAAAAAAAACTATGACAACAGACTCACAAACCCTATGAACAACAAAACCCTCAAACAAAAAGCAGAGAACTTTCAAGGAGCGACCCTACCTAGTTCAAGCGTAGGAGTAAGGGTCCGAGGTCCAAAAATGGAGCCTGGTCGCACACCTGCATGGCCAACAAGCAGGCCATCAGCAAATAGTGAAATGAAGCCATAGAGAGAGGGTTGAAAACAAAGGAAAGGTCAACAGAACCTACCAAAGAGAGCCAAGCCCATGCGAACGAGAGGAGAGAAACCATGAGCAAAGGTTATGGCTGCAGAGTGCTCACTACCCACAAGGAGCAAGAGCTATCAGCACCGGAAGAAAACGAGTAGAAAAAAACCAGCATGGAGAGTTAACTTACCTCTAATTAATTGTTGAATGAGAGTCGAGAGCTGAGCCACTCCACAACTGCAACCTGTGGCATGAACCAAGCAAACAATCAAACGGAGAAGCAAATGCATTGAAACCAACAACATATAATAGAAGTCTACAGATAAAAACATAACTAGACCTAAGCCAAATAGAAACTAAAGACCAAGACAGAGGGTTCTAGACCGAGAGCCAAGAAAACGATCATAGAATAGGCAACATTGACAACATATGCAGGAGGAGACCCTCAGAGAAATGCATGTCCAGGCACGACGAAGCTAAACCACTGTAGAACAACCAGAGCCAGATTTTTTGTTTCACAGAAGAGCAGAGCAAAATAAATCAGAGACCTCACCCCACAAACAACAAAGTGAAACAACAGTGAAATGAATCGACCGAGGGTTTCAAGGGTTTGGTAAGAGGCAGGAAGGAATGAGCCCCAAGGCCAGGACACATGTCCTCCAATCATTAACACCAAGTTACAATGCCATTAAGTCAACTAGCTATGCAAACAATCAACGGTTAATTATTCATACAGAACTTTAAAGGGCTAGTCCCATCAAATTATCTGTGTATAGATGTGTCTGAGAATAAAACAGTCATATAGAATACAATGTTTTGTATTGACTCACTATGTAATTTGTAGAAAGAACTGTACTAGTATAACAACATAAGTTTTGTTAAGGCGAGGGACTCTCCATTACAAAGATTATCTAAGTATATCAAGACTAACTTTTTCCCGAATTGACTCAGATAAGTTTAGGTTACAATTATCTGTGTATAGATGTGTCTCAGAATAAAACAATCATATAGAATACAATGTTTTGTATGGACTGACTATGTAATTTGTAGAAAGAACTGTAATGGTATAGCAACATAAGTTCTATTAAGGCCGGGGACTCTCCATTACAAATATTATATAAGTATATCTAGACTAAATTTTTCCTGGATGGACTCAGATAATTGTCGGTTACAATTATCTGTGTATAGATGTGTCTCATAATAAAACAGTCATATAGAATACAATGTTTTGTATGGGCTGACTATGTAATTTGTAGAAAGAACTGTATTGGTATAGCAACATGTGCAGAGGATAGGAATGGACTCAGCAAGAAAAGAGAACAAATACTTCTAAGATAGAGAACTATAATACTAATAATTCATGTTTATTGCAAATATCAAATATTGTTTAGGTTGTAATGAATGTTTTGCTAGAACTATTCCTATATAGGAAATAGACTTATAGTGTGTATGGGTATGTGTAATTATATATATTATATATAATATATATATATATATTTATATATATAAGTCTCCCACATATTTTTATCTTCACAAATTTCACATAATGGCATTTATCTCTAGCCATATAATATATTTTGGTATGACGATCTCTCTTTATTTTCTTTTTCTCCTAGAGGAGCTCACAAAAAGAGGATTTATCTATTTTATTTATGTCTTTTTAGGCACAACCTTTATTTCTGTATTTTTAGGCATAACCAACTCCAACTATTTTCCATGGGCTAATTTATCATGTTAGCCTTTTACATTTTTCCTCATAACATTAACAACTTAATATAATTTCATATTTTAATTGTTGCCAAATAATATTTATATTATAATATTCATCACATGTTAATTAATTTTTTTAATCAAAATTTAAATAGAATAAGTTATATAGTAGTTTCCCCATTTGTTTTACATTCCCCCCATCTAAAAAAACATCCATCCTCCTTGGTATACTTTCATAGCTTTACATTTATTTGAACAATATTGGGAAATAGTTTCTCATATCATCTTCTAACTCCCAAGTAGCTTCCTTAGGTCCAAAGTGCTTCCAGTGCACCTTAACTTAAGCAATGACTCGATTTAGGAGTATAATCTCCCTCTGGTCCAAGATTTGTTGTGATTCAACTTGGAATTTTCCTTCTATTTCGACCCCAATTGATTACTTAAGATGGATCATGTACACTCTTTTTTAACAAATATACATAGAAAATATTATAAACTTTAACATGTGTTGGTAATGCCAATTGATAAGCCACTAGTCCAAATTTGGCCAAAATCTCAAAAGGTCCACAAAATTATGGAGCCAGTTTAGGAAAATTTCCCAACTTTAGGGAACTCTTCTTTGGTTTATTTTGACATAGAAAAATTCTCCCACATTGAATTATTTATGTCTTATTTTTAGGTCATTGTAACTCTTCTGCCTATCTTGGGAAGACTTTAAATTTTTCACATCGTTTTTATCATTTCCTCAATTTCTTGCAATTTTCCTAGTCATAACATAAGTCTATCTTCTAGTTTGCACAAATTCAAGCGAACATGACATCTTCTTTCATCCAAGGCTTCAAAGGGACTCATCCTAAGTAAGGAATAATGCCCATTATTGTAGGAAAAGTCTAATAGGTGCAGGTAATATTCCCACTTAGTGGGTTGGTTCATGACTTACATATGAAACATGACTTCCAACATCAGATTAACTCTTTCTATTTGTCCATTTGTTTGCAAAAGTTATGTAGTACTCAATTTTAACTGTGTTCCTAATCTTACAAACAAAGATTTCCAAAAGTTTGATGTTAATTTTGGATCCTTATCTAATATTACTCTTTGGTATTTCATGTAGTTGAAATATTTTTCTCATAAAAACTTCTACCACATGTGCAACCTTATAAGTGGAATATATAGGAATAAAGTGAGCAACCTTGGTTAGTTCTTCCATCACTAGCATAATGGAATTATGATTTTTTCTTGTTTTGTGTACACTGGTAATAATGTCTAGGGATATCACCTCCCATTTCCACTATGGGTTTGGTAAGGGATTCAACAATCCTGCTGGACGTGGGTTCTCTACTTTCACCAGTTGAAATTCCTCACACCTTACGAGATATTCGAGTTTGCAACCTCCCTTTTCATGTGAGGCCATTAAAAATCCTTTTTAATTGCAAATTTTTTTTTTTGGTATTGTGGGTCTGTTGTATATGGTTTTTTGTGGTATTAATCCATAAATACTTGTTTAATTTCATGCTCATTTGGAATGTAAATATTGTTTATGTGTGACAACAATCCATTTTTGTTAATTCCATATTCTAAATTCCTTCCTTGCATAGTTTCGTTTCTCACCCTGTCATAAAGTATTTTATAGTTCTGATCACTTATTGTTGTCTTTTTTACTTTTTCTTAAAAATATGTTTTGATTTTACTCACTCCTATTTAACAAAAGGATCTTGAATACCTACTTAAAGAGTCAACCACCCTATTCTCCTTCCCTTAGATATGGTTTTTATCAAAATCGTATTCGCTCAAGGATGCCATCCACCTAGCCTACATGGTACTTTGGTCGGATTGGTTGAAAAATTATTTCAAACCAATGTGGTGTGTTAATAATGTCAATCTCTTACCCATTAGATAGTTACTCCACATTTTAAGGGAATGTATAAAAATTTCTAACTCCATGTCATAAACAACACATTTTTCTTCATGCACCTTTAATTTGTGGGACTAATATGCTATCACAAGCCCTTCTTGTGTCAATACTGACCCTATCCCTTCCAAACTTGCATCAACACACACAAAAACTTCTTTACGTGGGTATGCTATTTGTAAGATGCGTTCCACTGTCAACAATTGTTTTAATCTCTCAAAGTTGTTATCCTCGCATATTTGAGTCCATTCTAACTTTACTCCCTTCTTCTACAAGGAAGTTATGGGGTGTTCTATTCTTGAAAATGTTTCTATAAATTTGTGGTAATATCTAGTTATTCCAATGAATGATCTTATTTCTTCCATGTCCTTTGGGAGTGGGGAGTCAAGTATAGATTCTACCTTCTCTAGGTCCACAATTATGACCTCTTTGGATATAACATGACCAATATATTATATCTTATCTTGGTAGAATTTTCACTTCTTTTTTTTTGATATAATAAATGGTATCAAAATGTTGGCAACACTATTTCCAAGTGTTGTTTGTGCACTTCTAATGCCTTAGAGTATACTAGTATGCCATCTATATAAGTCAACACAAACGTATCAAAAAAAGTATTGAACACGCTATTTATTAAACACATGAATGTAACAGTTGCATTTGTGAGCCCAAAGGGTAAAACTATAATTCTTAATGCTTGTATCACATTTGAAAAGATTTCTTGGGAATGATTTTTTCATTATTCCTCAATTAATCATATATAGATCTGAGGTCTACTTTTAAAATTATCATCGCTCCTTTGAATTAATCAAATAAGTTATCAATCTTCAGAAGAGGATATTTTTTCTTAATAGTGAAATTTTTTAGTTGAGGGTAATTATTGCATAGTCTAAAGGTTTTTTCCTTCCTTTTAACAAATAGAACTGATGCACTCCATGGTGACAAACTAGGTTTTATATATCCCCTATCAAGAATTTTTTGCATTTGCATGTTTAATTCAATAAATTGTAACACACTCATTTGATAAAGGGCCTTAGATATGAAAGTTACTCTTGGTATCAAATCTATGGAGAAGTATATCTTTCTTTTTGGTGGCAAAATAATAAGTCATCAATATTATTCTATGATGGGTGCATTATGTTTGTCGCAACACTCATACACTAATAGAGAAAGAAACCCTAGAACATGGGCATCTAAAAAATATATGAACACTTGGATAACAATTTATTGCTATCATATTTACTCTCATACCTATCTTTAAGGACTTGTGGCTCAAATTGATGAAAGCGAGTATATATGTGCCATGAAAAAGTTTATATATATAAGATGCAGTGGAATGTGTGATACACTTTAGAGGGAAAGCGAACGGATATTTGAAAATTATAATAAAATTATTACAACTATAATTCTTGTTTATGAAGTATACGCCATATCCATACATTCAATATTAAACATTGATAATTCTGACACCCTCTCTAAGGGAAATGAAAAGAAATCCTAATTCAATTTAGTGAATAGAACCCGAGCAATGTTAAGGAAACCTAAAAGAAGAATTCACAAGAGTATGCTGATTTGAAGAAGGAGCATATTATACTAACAACAGACTTGGCATCTAGCGAACCTGTACAAAAAAAAAATAAAAATAAAAAAATTGTTAGGGTTTCTACAACTTCGGGAAAATAAACCACACTCGTAAAATTTTGTGGCTAAGATAAAAGAAAACCAATAAGAAGAAGACCTAGAGAATCATAATTCCTCCTCAATAGCCACAATACCTTATTGGAGTCCTTATAAAGATTAGATAGAGTAAGGGTATTTTGAAGAATTGTTGGAAGTTGGGAAAGGAATTTACCCATGTGATGATTAGCCACTAGTTATATTTTACAATATTTTGAATGAATGAACTCATATTTCTCATGCAATTATTCTAAATGGAGATAGGTGGAGACTGAACTCATATTTCTTGTGCAATTATTCTAAATGGAGATAGGTGGAGATTGGTAACACTGTGTGATATCATACTATTTTTCTGATTTTAAAATTATATTCCTTTTATCTTTAAATTTTGGTGTACAGTAATCAAGAGGGGTAGAAACTTTTTTGGAAATGTCTGTGCTGAATTTTCAAGTGACAAGTCTCACATTTACAAAACACCAGTCCTACAACCCAATATTAGTTTGAGGATTTACCTTTTTCATTGAACCTTTTAAGCCAAATTGTCTTCCACACCAAGTTCTAGTGATTTCCATTTATAATTTTTATTGTTTTATGTTTATATAGTCTGTTGCTCTTTAGTTATTTGAATTTGTTTATTTAGGTGTTAGTTTTACTATTTTTTGGTCATATTTTTTTAAATAAAATAGAAATTTTCATTATTTAAAGTGACTTTTAAATACATAAAATAATTATTTTGAAATTTATATTTTTGAAGATATAAATTTATTATCTTAAAAGAAATGTTCCACGTTTATTTATTTTCAATATTAATAGAAATTTAAAATGAAGATTTATAGGTTGTCCTCATACTTTTTGTTGGCATTTCAAAACAATTCAAAAATAGTTAAATTTGTTGTTTTGATTTTGGCCACAACAAGACAACGACCAACGACCATAATTCTGCAAATTTTTTAGTCTAGCAGTAGTGAGAAAAACTTACTTTGTGGGCAAATTGTACAAGTGTTTAAAGAGTAAGTCAATTCATATATATATATGAGTGTGTGTGTGTGTGAAAATTTTGTATTATATATGGCTTTAATAAAATTTAAACCAAATAAAAAATTTGTGTTTTTTTTCAAAAATTTGAATATGTCCACTTTGAACTCCAAGAAATAGTGTTGTTGAAATCACCATTATTAAATGTTAACAGAAGATGTATTTAAGCTAAAACATTAACTTTTGTGCATGTACAAATGATTGAAATAGATAGAAAAAATAGACAATTTATTGTAAATATTGAAAAAAGGTTGACCTACTAGAAATTATTAAATATTATAAATAATTAACAGATATATTATTAAACATCATAAAGAATAAATAGGTATATTCCCTGGTTAATATCCTTTCTTGTAACCACTCCAAGATTATTTTTTTAATATGGCTTTAGTTGATGAAATGAAATTCATATATACTAAATAATTTATTTTTAATATATAGGTATTATATATCAAAAATGTCTTCAAAAAAAGGGAATCAACTTTCTATCAAAAAATTCTTTGGATGGTCTACTACATCTCAAGCTTCATTGCCCAATAAAGAAGATCATGATTTTGATCTAAATGAAGATTTAGATGTGTTGGGGCATAATGAAGAATATGATATCTTGGAGCATAATGAGTAAAGTGATGAAGAATTTCATGAGGGAGAACCTAGCACCTAAAACAAAAGAAAAATGAAAGTAAAAAGAGAGCTTCGTGATCAGTGGAAAGCTAAGTATAAGTGGTTGAGAGAGGCAAAGCATGAAGGAAAAACAGTTATGAAATGCATAAGGCAATGGATCCATGGGGAATTGGGACTCATTGCTCTACATTGCAGCATGATTCTATAGTTGTTCATACTAGCTCAAGCATTCATAAATTCTCACAGGAAAAGTGGATATGTAGAAATGAGAAGAAGGTGAAGTCTATTACAGAACACATTGCATGCATTGATAATATGAACAAAGAAAGAGTCATCACTACTATGAAATTAGTATATTGGATGGTGGAAGAGGATCTACCACTCTCAAAATATGAGTCTCTTTGTTTGTTTACAATGTCCTTACACACATCAAATATGCCAAAGAATAGAGATTATACATCATATACAAATCATATGGTTGCAAAAGAATTCCTTTTTTCTATATCTCAATATCTGGAAGAGCTACAACTTTCCAAAATGCTAGATAGCCCTTTTTTCATTGATGTTTGATGAAAGTACAAGCCATAGTTTAGAAAAACATCATGTGGTTTATGCCATGTTTTTAAACTAAAAGGATTGGGTCCTCCAATTTCATAGTTTTTAAAGCTGATAAATGTTTGCGATGGAAGGGGGAAAACAACTTATGATGCAATCACACATTTAATGGAATCAAGGGGCCTTTCAAAATAAAGATTGATAGGAGTTTCCACAGATGGCGTTTCTTGAATGGTTGCTAATGAAAATGGTTTTATTACTTTCTTGAAGATGTACTTAATCTTGTAGGTGTTCATTGCATTGATCATCGTGAAGCTTTAGTTGCATCAGATGCTTCAAAAAAAATACCTAAATTATTATTTTTTGAGAAATTAGAAAATAAGGTATATTCTTGGGTGCAAAATTCTACGAAAAGAAATAGTCAACTTATTGCTGTACAGGAACTTATGCTACTTCAAACTCTTCAAGCTCTTCAAATCCATGAAGTTATATGTGTTTCAAGGGGACAAGTCACTGAAAGACTTGTTGTACTTATGCCTCCCATATTAACATTGTGGAAAAATGAAAAATAAACTCATGGTATGATAAGGCAAGAATATTTTCAGTACAATTTTGTTTACATATGCTTGCAGATATAATGTGTGAATTAAACAAGTTGAACAAGCAATTCCAAGAAGAGTACATTGATGTCAACTCTTTAGGGGCAGTCATAGATGTCACGGTAAACACTTTGAAAAGGTGGTTTTTAAGAAGCGACACATTTATAGATGGCACATGTTATTTATCTAAATTTATAGATGCCTCTAAATTTGGCTTTCTAGAAATTTGTGATAAGGAGGGGCTTGTTCACAAGCATGAATTACGATTTGTAACAATTCCACATTCATATGTTGATTGTGTTGATGTATTGGAGGTTCAATAGAAAGTTGCAAACAACTTGCAAAATATTATGCTCAAGCTCTCGTAGAGAATTTGAACGAAAGATTCCATGATCTTGCATTTTTCAACTTAGCAAGGTTGTTTAGCTCTTTCCATTATTTAGAGGATGTTCATGGTAGAGAAGGAAATTCAAAGCGTTGGCTCGAAAAGACTTTTCAACACTTACAACATCCTTATTATCAAAGTGAAGAAAACAAAACTACATTTGATTTTGAGGCTTGTTTGAAAGAGTTGCATCTATTTGTTGACACTCTTCGTGTTAATAACAAAGGATTGTCCATGAAAGATGCATGGAGGATTTTTTATGTTATAGAGTTGCATACAAATTTTCCTAACATGTCAAAATTATGGCAGGCAATACTTACTATTCCTGCAAGTACACTTGCTTGTGAGAGAGGATTCTCAAGACAAAACATAATAAAGGATGTCCGAAGAACAAAGCTATCATTAGTTGCATTGGATGCCTTGAGGTGAGTGTCTCTAACCGGGCTTGATTCATCGATGGTGGAATGAGATAGAGTATATGACATTTCGAAAGATGCTAAAGAAAGAAGAGTCTTAAATATTTAAAGTTTTTGCTTTTATTTTTATGTTTGTAATGGTGGTGTTTTGACAATTACCTCTTTTGGTGAAACTATCTAAAATTTAGTTTGTGTACATGTTGATATTGAATTTACCTTTTGAACATTTACATAGTTCATGCACATTATGCTTTTGGTTTGAAACTTATTTCACAACTATTGTTCTTTTAATGAGATTAACATGGTAGTGACTTAAATGGAAAACATCTTATGTGTGTTTCAATTTCTGTTAACTGAATTATTTTTGTCAAATGTGTTGCAACAATATTTACATTCATTATTTTCATTTGAGAGTAATTATGAATATATGTTTTTTTCACTTTATAATATTATTTTTTGTTGTTTTTATAAGTATTTTCCATCTATTTTATCACTATTTCCATCTTTCAGACTCATAACATTTAAACTCCCTCAAAAATTTGCAGAAAAGTTTGATCAACAGGTCTCAAAAGAAAGTGTACAGAGTTGAGTAGACTGATACAACAAAGAATGAAAATTTTGTAACAATTATAAATACAATTTGAAATTAGATAAAATTTATACAAATAAATATTAAAAGTCAATTGATGAGCAATTTAAAAATGAAAGCAGTCATAAAAAATTCCTTAACTGGTAAAGTCACCCATCAAATTCAACCCCTGCTTCCCTGCTTCCATGCATTTTAAGGACGATGGTCTATCTGAAAACAGATTCTAACATTTATGGGAAATTATTGTCCATTCATTGTTCTGTACACCCTGGCCTTGTCCTTGGTAGACGTATTTACACGCAAAAGGGCGTGAGCCACACTTTGGCATAACGAGTCAAACAGATCGCTTAGACGCGTATTGTCTCCCAGACTCCAAAGATTCGGATGGGGATAATAGCGGTTTCACATAGCTATTACAAGCAGCTGGGAGTGAATAACACATTGCCATAACGACTCCAACAGATGGCATAGACGCGTTTTGTCTGCCATACTCCAAAAGATTCGGATGGGTATAATAGCCATTTCACAAAGCCAATCCTCGTATAGCTGTGAAACATTTCATTAAAATGGGTTTCAAAACATGGAGTAATAATGAAGGGTGATGCATTCATATCTCATTACAGATAATAAAATATTTAATGTTTTGGAATTCTATGAGTTTTACGACTCGGCCTTTTCTAACCGTAGGGAAGAAATTTTTTTTCCATAACAAAGTAGAAAGAGATTGCTTTCGACTTTACTTAAACGGATTTAAATAATTAATTTGATTTAAATTGATTTTTAATATATTATTTATATTTATTTCATATTTATATATAGTTTAGTAGGAAGGTAATGTGTGATTTTATTTGTGTGTTAGTAGAGTTGACACATCTTTTATTTAAAATAAAAATAAAATATTGTCTAAATACAAACTATGTATTTATTTGGTTAGTTTTAATTGAAAATATTATAAAACATCTATAATCTCACTCTCATTGTGTGTTTGCTCTATCATTAATTACAACTCACTTGTGGTAAAAATATTTCACTCTCACTCAACCATAAATAAAATATTTAGACTTCATGTAAAATAACATCATTTTATATCAATTTTAACAAAAAGATAAAGTAATTTAAAGTAAAAATAAATCTTATATTTTCACTTTAGTATGAAATAATAATATATATTTTAATATCTTAAAATATTAATACAAATCTAATTATTTAAATACATATAATTAAATCAATTATTGAAATACTCATATTAATTAAATTATTTTTAATATCACTTATATATATTTAAATAATAAATAAATATTCAATACACTATAATATAAATTATAAATTTTTAAAAATTCAAATTAATTATATATATGTATGTAAAACACAGTTTACTATATTTTAAGTATATATTTTAGTGATGGGGTGTGTATATAACTAATATAGATTAATGTCAATCACAGACCTAGCAACGGATGAATGCAAATCTTTATAATGCACCTCAAAAAATTTAATTTATCAATGCTTGTTAGGTACATTGTAATTGAAATAAATTTATACTAATTTTATTAAAACCATATCAATTTCAATTTTTGCAAATATCTGCAAAAAGAAATATCAGGCAGATTTTGAAATATTGCCAGCAACTGCACGGTCTTGTTGCCCATAATCCAAGAGGGTTCAGTGGGGGATAGTGATCAATCTTATGGTGGGAAAATTATATAGTCAATCATGTATGAATGACACTTTCCGAATCAAACCATGTTTCTTACGACTCCTGGTTAGCTCATTTCTTGCTTATCGGGCACGCATCTTTTTCTTGTACGGCGAACCTTCTCCCTTATACTTTTAAATAAATTAAGTGAAAGTAAATGTATCGAATTAATCTAATAATGTCGGTTAATAATATAAATTAAGTTATCGTTTAATAATATAAGTTTATTAATTATAGTGATTCAAGCAAAATCACTTCACTTGGTATAACTAATTCGTAGTGGTAAGATTGAAGATTTTCACTATGGCCAAATGTTTCTATATTTTGGGCCATTAAATTTTAAAATATTAATTTATAATTTAATTAATAATTAAAATATATATTATTGTAAAATTAGTTTTAATTTTAATTTTCATAACTATATAATTAAATGTATTTAAAAAATTTAAAAGATAAAAATTAAAATATATAACCAGTAATAATAAAATATTTCTCCTATATTAAAATAACAAATTAAAGATTATCTAAAAAATTATAATTTTATTTATACAAAAATTATAATTTTTCAAAAATAATATAATATTAATAATAGCTCCAAGAGTTACCTCAATCACCCAAATGAGTGTCTTCCCAATTGGGAGGTCATAAGGTCAATTCAAGAAAGCTCTTGGGGTCAGGCCAGTAAATAGGCCGAGGGGTGTTGATCCCCTTCGGGTGAGGTCCACTCAGTGTTGAACAACCCTAGATGTAGCGACTATCTAGTGACCAGAGTATCCGTGAACCAGAAGTTAAAAAAAAATTATAATATTAATAATAATTACAAACTATCAACATCATATAAATAAAATCACTATATTTAATTAATAAAAATAAAAACATAAATAAAAAAAAAAAAATATATTCAAATGAAGACTTCACAACTCGCATCATTCAAACTATATATGGAATTGAAGACATAAAATGAAAGACACTCAATATGTCACGTTCTGAATTCAATATTATTTATATTAAAAAATAATATTTTATAAAATATTTATTTTTAATATGATGATGATGGCTAACGTCCACCAAGACCAAACATTGGTCTATGGGACCTAAAGAAACAAATTATTTATTTTGATTTAAGATTTTATTCCTATGCTCAAAAAGCTTGGAGAGAAGCCTCCCAAACTCACTAATTTTGACATTGTAAAAGGCTAGGAAGGTCATTATTGTAACAAAGATTGTGAAACTGAGATCTAATGTGGTTGTACACGCGGCACTCTAAGAGGAAGTGGTTTTCATCCTTTTTCACTATAGAGCTCATGGGAATTCGTTCTAATCTTTGCTATATTAATTTTCTTCTTTGAGCTAGTTAAAATAGAGAGATACTTTTGATCTTCTAGCGTGGGGTTGATGACCTTCTTATAATAACTTAATTTTCTTTTAGCCCTAAAGCTTTCTCACATCACATTTTTTCTATGAACTTAGAAGTAACAATATCTTTAATGTTATTTAAGTTTTGCAATGCATCATTCTGGTTGATCTCCCAATAGTTTAACCAGGTCCTTGTGGCTTTATGCCACCCTCGATTGAGCCTTAGGTGGTTTTCGCTGGAATTTAAAGCTAGCTTAGAAGTCTATGATCATCTATGTTATTGACTTTGATTTAAAAAAACGATTATAAATAATTATAATTTTTTAATAAAATATATTTAAAATAATATAATATTAAATATAATTAAATATTAAAATTTTTTAATATAATTATAAAATTAGTTACAATAAAGGTGTATGCTTAGGGCATTCAATGATATAAAGTGAATAAAAAAAAATCCAATCTGGTATAATTAATTTTATAGTTTAAATGTTTGAGCAACCATTTCTTAATCAAAAAATTAAATTTACAATTATCTTAAAATTCACAAAACACTCTCTTTTATATATAAAATTAGAATTTAGTTTTAAAAATAGTAATATATCATAACAAATAATTAAATTTTATAATTTTTATAGCACTTTCAAATTATTAACTATCTAAATGTTTGGCACTTTTCAATTTTTTTATTAACTTTGAATTAATACACCTGCAATAAAATCTAATATTTCAAGAAATTTTTTATTAATTCAATTTAGATGAGTACAAATAGATGGGCTTCGTGCATTTAAAATATTTTTAGTAAAAGAAATGTAGGTTTTTGGGTAAGATTAAAAATAAATAAATTAATTAAATATATAAAAAATACTAAATTAAAATTATAAATTAAGAGTTTTTTAGAATTTTCAATTATTTAAAATTTAATTAAAAATTTCCCAATCATAAATTTTAATAATTGACATTACATCATCTATTTTTTTGGAAAGTTATCAGTTTATATCTTAAGAATATAATTTAAATAATACAAAGCTACAATTTCATCTATAATCTGTTACCATATTTTAATAATTTGAAAACATAATGATAAAAAAAAACTATCTTTTTATTTGGTTGGAAAAGATTATCAATTTTAAAGTAAATATTTGGTTAACAATATTCTAACAATATAGTGGTAACTGATAGAGATTGTAGATTCGGGGAATCTCTTAGAATTCAATGAGCAACTATGTCAGCTGATTGACTTTATTGTTACTTTACAATCAAGATAAGAATAGCAGTTTTATAGTAATCAATTTTAACGTGTCCGTGGACAATTCTACTTCACACATAAACGATGGCTGGATTTATTGGTCTTCAGAGGCCAATAGTATCAGTGTAGGTCTTGCAATTTAATGCATTACAAAAATTACACAAGCAGCGTTTCTTATTGAATGTAAATTGTTTCCTTCCCCAACAACACGAACAATATGAGTGAATTTACAAGAGCTGTGAAACCCCTTCTTTCAGAAATACTTGAGAGATGATTGCGTAAGACTTCTGAGTGAGATGAATTGAATCAAAGAATACATATTTTGAAGCATCAATACATGTAGACGGTGTCGCCTCGTTGCACAGATACCCAAATTCGATGGTACCAGTGCCACAGCAAGCTTTTCCCGTCACTTCAAACCCTGCAAATTAACACAGTCAAATTAAATGTGAATTTGAAATAGTGAACATTATATAAATATGGTGTATTGTGTTCGTTTCGGGTATTTTTACATTTTGAGTCATCAATCTATTTTATTAATTAATATAATTTTAAAGGGTATATAGTTATAGCTTGAATCTCGTCAAAAAGAGACAAAGAATCCGACAATTAAAAACTAAGAAAATTATAGGTCTTATAAATAATTTAGTTTCAATGGAAGTTAACCACTATCACCATCCTAATAAATTTGATAAAAAATATTAAAAATAATTAATACAAATAACTAAATATTTTAATTATTTATATAAGTATTTAAAAATTCATTTTTTTTCCCTTAATCTATATTAGTATTTATTAATTACATAAGAAAATTGCAACATAAGGAAAGAATATAGCCTCACTATACCTACCATATTTAGCTGGATCTTTTATGGCGTCTAAGACAATGTCGAAATATTTGAGAGAAACAATTTTGAGCCCAGGAAGCTTAGCTTTCAGTGCATCAATGGTCGATATGAGTTTTTCATTAAATTCGGCTGCGGCCTCGTTCACTTTCTCTGAGCACTCTCCTCCTACTTTAATATGCAGAGATTTTTCAAAGGGTAGACAGCCTAAAGGAGGTAGGTTTATTACCCCAATCCTACGCACATCCAAACTGTACAGATCCTGCAACAATAATTGAGATACGAAGATATTAAATATTTGTTGACAATTTCTTACGTTAAATAAAGTTGAGTGAGAATATTCAAACCTCAATATATCCAGATAATGTGCGCAATAGAAAATCTACGTATTGGGAAACTGTAAAGTGCGATGGGCGAATTGGTTCCAGAAAATAATTTGCAATGAGGTCGTTAGTGCCAATGCTGATAAACGCCACTGCTGTATTCAACAGCATGGCAGCCTTCTCTATACCTCCAACCAGCGTGGCCACCCGAGTTCGGTATTCCTTGAAATATTCGATTTCTTTCCACATTGGAATCACTGACTGCCAAATTCAGATCGTCCAGTAATAATTAGCCAATTTCGACATCTACTATCTCGTTTACTAAAATAATAGCAAATCTAGTAATATGATAGAATACAGAATATTTGAATGACAATTTCTCATATAATCTACTGGATTTAATAATTGATTCAGAAAATTTAGAAAACAGATATATGAATGATTAGCTTTACTCACGTAAACTTACATTAAGAAATCTTTTACAAATATACAAAACATGGACACCCAAATATTAGTGCAAACAATTTCATTTCATTTAATTTGATGATGAAGGATTTATTGTGAGTGAGTGGATATAGAGGATAGGTGATCATTATTTACTAAAGTGGCGGCGGTGAGATTGTCTAATCCGGTCCCCGATGAGGAGAAACTGACGCCTGTGATCAAGTCTTGTTCTTGAAGGTTCGGATCAAGATATGCTGGCAGCAGCTCTTTGATGCCAAGCCCTGCAACTATATATTCATTTGAACACCAAAACAACGTAAAATTTAGATATCTGTAACAATAAAAAATAATTAGCCGTCTGCCCAATTAATTAGTAACATTTTGCTTACCCAAATAGTCTGGAAGAATTTTTCCATCGGAGAATCTCCCTGTGGGATTGCCTCCCACGAAATTTCTTCCATAGGGAGGGAAATTACTCTTGATTAATGTGGGAATGTGGTTGTTGTTTCCGGGATCTCCATAAGAGTCTCCGAAAAACAAGACTGCTCCAACATTCTGTGCCTCAGCGTAAACCCCGAGCAAGAATGTCTGAAACGCAAATGCCCACAGCGACGATCGAAATGCGGACATGGCGATGGCGTTCAAACAAGTAATTTAACGCAGTCACACAACTCTGTCAGGCACAGAGGCACTGGTGATGGTAGCCTGCAGGGGTGATGTTGATTATATAATGTGTGCCGCGTCAAATCGTGCGATGTGAGGCACCACACAAACCACATGCAACGGATGCGTGATACTGTGGAATTCAATATTAGAGATCTCATTGGAGATCGGATTGAAGCCTACAACTACAAAATAATGCCTTTCGCAATCTCCATTAATTTCCGTGTGAACGTTACACCCAACTTTGAAAATCATTAATTTCCGTTAGAACTTAACAATCATTATTTATTATGGAGCGAGTTGAAATACGATCTATTTTCTTATAAAAGTAGACTTATAAAGTAGAATTATAAATGATCTATTTTCTTTTTTTAACGATTAACTCTCACTTTCAATTCCTCTCCACAAAAAAATATTATAATAATAATAATAATTAAATCATTTACTATTTATAAAAAGAATATTATAATAATAATAATAATTAAATCATTTACTATTTATAAATGGTGTAATTATGTCGTAAGGCGTTTCCCTCTGAAATCAACTCCCCGCTTTTCCCTCTGAAATCAACTCCCCTCATTGTCTACTTGTGATTTTGTGCACGATACGATTAGATGTTAGATGATTAAACAAATTTCAAGCGTTAGATCAATGGGAAACGGAAGAGACACAGGCAGAATAGAAAAAGACTAGAAATGCATGCTGTCAGTATGTCCTCCTTCAATCAATCGCAGTGGCTGGCCCCACAGATATCCAAAAACTCAAATAACAAAGATCATAAATCAGGCCGCTGATGGATGAAGCCCACATTAGGCTGGGGTGGGTATTTGTCCTGGCACATGGGTATTTGTCATTAGCAGGTTCTTGTTCAGTTACTGCAGGTTGGCAGCCCTCATTATCTACAGTATCTTCCGGACATTTTTCAGTATCGGAGATGGCCAACATGAGCTGTGTGAATTTATCATTCCTGTGTTGTGGTGGCAGGGGCTAACTATGGTGGCATTTCGTTCTATAATCAATATCCCCTAGTAGCAATGTGCTGTGCCCTTCCATCAGATTCCTGTGACTGCGTGGGGTGTACAGTCAATGAGTGGCTGCATTGATTTACGGTCAATGGGTGGCTTCCTACTCATGGCAAGGGATCACCCTCCCCCTGTATACTCCAGTAGCTGGCACAAGTGTGACACAAAAGTTCAACTTTCTGCACCTGCAGATGCAAATTAGCACAAATAATTGAATTAAAGTGTCTGAAATATATATATATATATATAATATATATTATATATAAATAATGTAAAAATTAAAAAACCTTAGTATCTACTAAAATTTAGGGCAAAAATCTTCCCATAACATTACAGTGTCTCCCCATAACATTTCAGTGATAACAAAGCAGAAATCGTGCCATCTTGGATGGTAATTAAAGATGGAACCACCGGAAGCAATTTTTTGGCAAAAATATGCAAAATCTTGGGCCCTAAAAATCTTCCCATAACATTTCAGTGATAACAAAGCAGAAATCGTGCCAGCTTGGATGGTAATTAGAGATGGAACCACTGGAAGCAATTTTTTGGTAAAAATATGCAAAATCTTGGAGGAAGCTAGAAGAACAACAAAGTCTTTGAGGAAAATGGAAGAGCAGTAAGCAGAAAATATCAACAGTTTCCCAAAATGGAACAAAAGATTAGAAGAATTTAACAAAATGCCACATCTAAGAAAAATAAATTGGGACAAATTCTAGAATAACGCCAAGAAAAATGAACCAAATGATACTAATGATAAGTACTACAAAAGAAAGTATAAGAAAAAATGAAGTGAAAGAAAAAGTATTGCCATAGTTATCTCCCCCTAAAAAGATGGATGATCCGAGGACAATGGGCCCTGTGACTGAAGCATCTGAATCAGATAATCGGTCAATAGGTGATAAGTGAATGGTGTTATTTCAGAGTATTGCATGGTATATTAGTTGTTGGTTGAAGACTGGTTGGCATATCAACTCATAAATTAGAAATGCAATATTATTTAGTTCTGGGTTATTTGCATTGGTGAAAGGTGCTTCTTGTCATTGTATGGTATATCAGAATTGTATCTTTGGCTGAAATCTAATATTAAGGTTGTTTTCAGAGATTAGGCTTTCACCTTAAGCTTTTAGAGATTAGGCCTTCACCTGTATAAGGGGCATTTAGGGACATGAAAAGAACTAAAAGATTTTTCTCTGCTATTTTAATTTTCAGTTGCAGGTATGCCATCTCTTCATGGATTTTGTGATTGATGGTATCAGGTTATAGATAGTTTGTGTGCTATGGTGGGTATATGTTTTCACAGTGCCATTCTCCTGTGTAGATTGTTGGATGAATTTGCTATTGCATTTGTTGCGGATTGAATCTTCTTGTTTGGGATTTTGGACGAGTTTTTAATATTTATTTGATGTGTAATGAGTTTTGAACCCTAACACCCAACTTAATATAATACAGTGACCTATTTTAGCATGGCCCCCAACTCAGTATTAACACAATATAGTAATTCATTTTAACATGGATCCCCAACTCTATATTAATAGGGGTAACGTCAGGGTTCGAAGTTTGCATCAACATGATACAGTAACCCACTATAAAATGGGAAGGGCTGGAACTTTGATCACTTTCCTTCCTCTATATATGGCTTACGCTGAATCATATATTGTTTGTTGTATATTAAGCACAGAACATGTTCTCACCCCAGTTTGGGCATAAGAAAAGACAGTTTTAA
>APFE031341475.1:10381-27175 GCA_000404065.3 Pinus taeda
TAGGCTAGCTATTGAGTACAAAGGGTTTTGTTTTTTGGTGAGGGGAGAATGGTCTCAAGCAGAGAGGCAGTGCATCGAGTGATGAATTTCAAACCATTGGGCATGGAGTCAGAGGAGCGGGACTGCTGATGTGTTTTTCTTGGTTATGAGGGGGATACGGAGCATATAGCTGCTCATGAAACAATTTTTTTGGTTTTTTTGAAAGAGATGAAGCGGAGGCCAGGGATGGAAGGCAACTAAGATATCTTTGATCCGGCTGACCGAGGTGAGGTGGATAGATTCTACCTAGGAACAATTTAAGATTTTCCTAAATAACAATCATACGTGGGTGAAAAAAACTAATATGCTCCCTGAGGTATTCATATTAAAGCTTTAAGTCAGAATGAAAACATATAGTACGCTTGCAAAAAACTGTGTAAATTGTTGTAAGGCCAATTGTAGTTTAGTCCTCCTTTCTGCAATCGAAAAATAGATTTTATCTAGGGACAATTAAGATTTCCTAAATAATAATCGCTCATGGGTGACAAAGAGTTAATATGCTCCGTGAGGTATTCATATTAAAGCTCTCAGTCAACTTGCAAAAAATAAAAAAAAAAACTTAGTGTAAATTGTTGTAGGACTAACTGTTGATTAATCCTCCTTTTTTGCACTTGGAAGTAGATTTTATCTAGGGACAATTAAGTTTTCCTAAATAATAATCGCTCATGGGTGACAAAGAGTTAATATGCTTCGTGAGGTATTCATATTAAAGCTCTTGGTCAATTTGCAAAAAAGAAAGACTTAGTGTAAATGGTTACAAGGCTAGTTGATTGATTAGTATTCCATTTCTGCAATCGTAAAATAGTGATAATGAAAGTAATATATGAGAACTGATTTTATATAGACAAAGCTTTTTTATTAGTCCATATGAGAGCATGAGAATTTTTTGATTACCCTTCAGTATTTTTTCAAAAAAAGAAACTGCAGTGGACAACCCATTATCTGATCTTTTAAATGATCTTTGATCTCTCAGCCAACAAACTTTCAATATTGCAGCTCAAACAGTTGGATTGGAAGCCTTAAGGAGATGAGGAGTATACAAACAAAATCATTATTTAGCATATCAGCATGATAGTGAAAAGCTCTGTCTAGTAGCTGAAAAAAAAAATTCTTGTATAGATGCTAGAACATGGGCGGATTCACCGAGATAAGAGGTCGAGGGAAATCAACATTCAATACCAGTTCAGAGGAAAACATAGAAAAAATAGCAGACCTTGAGCATAGAGTGAGGTACGGCAAATTCTATACTAATCTTTCTAGCTGCTACTTAGATGGCGATATGAACATATTATGAGCGTAAAACATAAAGAAAAAACAGAGATGAGAGGCACTTATTGATTTATGAGACAGCGTCAGAATTCCGTAAGGCCCCTCTAAACACCAAGACACAGCACACAGTCCATTTCCAAGGAAAACTCCCGCAGTCTTTGATTAATGAATCATACTGGATATACAGTACTAATCTCTATCAGAGTTCATCGACCAATTCTTGCTTTTTTTCTCCCCCCTTAGACTAACTATGGGGTGGTTTATATAGTGAAGGAATTACAACATTCCTTTGAACAGGTGTCACGGGAAAAATATTAAACAAAATATCTCCCGATCATATCTGAAAAATATCTAAGAATTAATGCTTTTAACTCATCGCTAGGCTGGGAATTAATGCATATATATTTGAACAGAGCTGTGCTAAGGCAGCTGGCAGTTTTGGTTATGTGACTAAGTGCTGTGCTTTGAATACTCTGGTCCGCATCCTTCAGGCGGTTCTGCTACTTTTATGTGGCCTCTTTGTCGGTTTGCTGAAGTTGCTTTGTTGTCGTATCGGGCATTTACTTTCCTGCCAAACTACTTCAGCTGTTCAATCGCCCCTGACTTATCTCCTGTGCTCATTCAATACAACGTCCAGGTGTATTGGTTTGGTTTATCTGGCTGTGACACAGCACTTCCAGATCTCTTTAAAAACAGAGCAGGCTTCCAGATTGCCCGCTTACACCAACAATGATTGCCTGTGTGATGTGCGCATCATTTTATTTTTGCCTGAGATGATTTTTCTATATGTTTCATTTTTTTGCCAGAGATGATTTTAATGTATGTGCGCATTTTTTTGCCTGAAGATGATTTTGTTGTATGTGCGCATTTTTTGCCTGAAGATGATTTTGCTGTATGTGCCATATTTTGCCTGAAGATGATTTTGCCTGAGTTTGCTTGCTGATGGATGGTGATTGCCTGAGATGATTTGCGCATTATTTTATTTTGCCTGAGTTTGCTTGCTGATGTATGGTGATTGCCCTACGGAGTGGCCTTGCACCATAGCTGGGACTATAACCTTCATCTACAACTCGGTCTGTGAACCGCTCTGTTACTTGAAGATCAATTTCTTTTGTTTTAAGACGTTCAAAGACCTCTTTCAGCATTATATCTGCAATCTCCTTCACCTCTGTCTTTGTGAGCTGTCTAAACACAATCATCTCATCTAGTCGATTCAGGAACTCAGGTCGAAAATATTGCTTCAGCTCTTCATTTACAAGACTTTTGATCCTTGTGTAGCTGCTGTCTTTCTCATCGTAATCAAGCTGGAAACCAATTCCATGGCCTCCCTTCTCAATCACACTACTACCAACATTAGAAGTCATGATCAAAAGGGTATTCTTGAAGTCCACAGTCCGTCCTTTACTATCTGTCAGTCTTCCATCTTCAAGAATTTGAAGCATCATATTGAAGACGTCTGGATGAGCCTTTTCAATTTCATCAAAAAGGACCACTGTATACGGGCGTCTCCTAACAGCTTCAGTTAGTTTCCCTCCTTCAGTGTAGCCTACGTATCCTGGGGGTGAACTAATCAACTTGGAAACAATGTGCCTTTCCATGAATTCACTCATATCTAGCCTTATCATTGCCTCCTCTGAACCAAAATAGTATGTCACACACTCCCTGATTTAAGCTGCTTCAGCAAAAACATCACAATCTTTTCCACGAAAGGCTTGAAATGCTTCTTCATAGTGCATGCATGTATTCATTTTCAAAAAGAACGCTCGCATTACCTTCATTATTTCCATGGATACATGAAGTGATAATGGAACCAAGTAACCATACAGCAGAACACCTGTAAAGAACTGTAAAATTCCAGCAGAACACCTGTAAAGAACTGTAAATTCTAGCAGAACACCTGTAAAGAATTGTAAAATTCTAGCCACAAAAGAATTGTCCTTTTTAAATTGAGCAGACTCTATGCTATTCTTGCCATGTGCATCATCAAGTCGCAAATATGTTTGGTTCTGGTAGTCTTTGGACAGCAATATCGACAATGCACCACTGTAAACAAGTGACAATATGATAAGAGGTAATGGCTGGAATATAATCACTTTTTACAAACATTATCCTTCTGAACACATGGTTTGTTCATTTGGGTATAACCTTGTCCTACACATGAAAACAGAGGGTGCTGGTGCCTTTTGCCAAGGTTGGGATACAAAACCCCAAAACTCCATCCAACATTTTTTGAATGCACATGAACACAGCTATAGACATAAACAGACCACTGATCACTTCCAAAGTCCCATTTCACAAAAAAAACAGAACTAAAGGTTGATTGCCCTTTGTAGTAGTAGCAGAAAAATGCCAAGCTAGTTATGGTTATATTTCAACCAATGGAGGGGATATGTATTTAGGGGGATCTCGTATAAAAAAAAATTAGTATGGGGAGGGAAAAAATAACTGGGATTTAGATAATAAGTTAGAAGTCAATATGTAATTTGATTCAGAGAGCGCTAAGGATAGGAATCTTAGGCTTTTGAAGGGGAAAACAGGACCTTTTTAAGTGGATTAGGGGAAGTTAGCGAGTGTTTTGAGGGAAAAAGGGAAATTCAGACATGCCTCGCTTGAGCTCCTCCAAATTGAAAATGCCTTATGCTTGAGAGGCGAACGGATCACACACTTGAGAATAATGAAACGAACCCCAGCCGTGTTTCTGCCACCATAACGCTACCTACCCGGCCTACTCTCCTAACATTTTTTCTTCTTTTGGCTTGGGTGCCCTTGAACTAGTACCCCCAGCCTTTCAGTCTTTCTTTTAGCTATCCTCCTATCTGAATCGAACCTTGTCTCTTCCGGGGCTCAGATTAAGCTGATGAGCGCCCTGGTTTCTCTACCTATTTACCAATCTGCCAAGTTTTAAGCTTGTTTGGCCAGATATTCATCTCTATATTCTAAAGCAAGCAATTGAAACCCAGGGAAGCCAAGTTTAAACTGTTTGGCCTTCCCTTGACTGACAGCTCTTCAAAAATTTGAATGACTTATCTAAATGCAACTCTCTGGAAATATGGAACCTTTGCAGTAAAAAAGGATGACATATTTAGCATGCAAACCGTCAATCATGAAATATGAACCCCTATTTGCAATAGGAGGCTAACAGTGGCTCCACTTGGGGATGGCCTTTTTCTCGTGAAAAGCCAAGAACAGCAGGTCAGACTGCCTTGATCATCTATCGCTGCTGCAGACTGCAACATTCCCTGGTTTGGCCGCTAAAATGACTTGATTTTTCCATCCAGTTGATTATGAGGCTCTTCTTACAGTCCTTGCTTCCCGATGCCAAGCAGATACTGCAATGAGAATTCTGTTCAACCATCCAAAATACATAGCTCCTCCTTCTTCCTTGGTCTTGTAGCTATTGCAGTATGATTGGTGGAGCAAAGATTTAACTGTGTCCTTAACATTAGCACTTTTTTTCAACATTCATACGATCTCTACTATCCCCTTGGAATTGTAGCATCTAGAGACTCAAACACCGATGAGTAATAGTTTAATGATTCCATGAACCGGGGTAAGAAAGGTGCAGTATTAGTGTTAACCTTTTGTTCTGCAACTGTGACCACTTCAGGGTTGAGAGACTTCACCATCCTCAGAAGCCGGTCACGTAGGTTCTTTATAGACACACTTTTATCAGGCGTATGATGCAGTTGGAATTCAAAGTTGACTGCTAAAACCTCATCTGGATTTATCTCAAGCATCCATGGTTGTACATCTCCAGCCTTTCTTCTAATTGATATAAATTGTAAAGAAGCACCAATGGATTCTGCATATTTTTCAAGCCGCTTTCCCACATTATCCAATCCCCCAAGAATGTATCTTACATCTTCAGAATTATCTACTGCAGTTATGCGCAAATGTGGAGGCCCGCCAGGCCTTTCTACAAGGACATTTTAAGAGGCTTATGTACTGACTTCCCTGCCCAATTTCAAAATCTGGTATATGAACCTTCTGCTCATCCTTGAAGGCTTGAAAAATTGCACCATTGGCCACCATGCAACCAATTTTGAAATATGGGCAAACTTCAAATAATTTTTGCATGGCAGATAAAATATCAGTGCTTGGTGGCGCTTTATAATTCAAAGCTCTGTATATTTCGTTTCCTGAAGATGCTATTCGTGCAGCAAGACCCTCCACCATGTAAGCTGCAAGTCTTTCCATTGGGTCTCCTTGAATTGAGACTGTCTCTCTCAATTTTGTGATTATATGTGATGCCATTTCTTCTTTACCTTCAGAGATTGCCATTGCACATTGAACTGACAGCTGCTTGGAAGAGTTTCCTCTGTTGAGACCTCTTACTGTTAATACAACTTTCTGTTTTATCCAAGGCTAATAAAGTTGTAGAATCAAAACAGTCTACACAATTCTTTACCAATATATCTATCGCTTGACAAGCATGTGATTTCGTGAGTACTACAGGAGCATGATACATGCCACCATAAAGAGACACAACAGAAACAAGCTGCGACTCCCCTTGTGTAGGCCATATATTGATCAGATTCAATTATTAGTCCTTATATCCATATGTCTCACGCCTTAATGAAATGGATAATTGGAGTAAATTCAGCTCCTACAAACAAAACTATCAGTGCTGAACTTCACGTGCATTCTTGGAGAGTGCTCAACTGAGGTAAATCTTTTGCAGCATGCTTCAGCTCATTCGTCTCAGACTCTTTGAGTGAGATAACAGTTTCAAAAGCTCCAACCAGAGCCTTTACTTTGCTTTTCCTGGTATGAGCCAGCTTATTCACTGCTTCTTCTATAACATGATTCAACATAAACTCTTATGATCCCTTCCTTCCTTGTGCATCCTGGTGCCTTAGAACTACGTTCTCTGGCTGTGGATTTGAAACAGATTGGTCAATGTTTCTTCCTCTTCTAAATCTTCTTCTCACGAAAGCCCGATCTTCCTCTTTGACAGGCAGCTCTTGACCTCTTCTGAACCTTAGTTTCTCCGCACCTTGATCACCCTCTTCACCAGCCACCATTTGATGCTCTTTTCTAACCCTGGCAGATTCTCCTTGTTCATCATGTGATCCACTTTCAGAATATTCACTATATTCAGAGTATTCAGAATCCTGTTCATCAAATTCTTGATCATCATAATCCATGGCAAAATTTCCCCTATATGGTTCAAGATTACCACTCCACTCAGCAACATATTCATGAGAGGCTGCACTTTCACGAGCTATAGGAATCATAATTCCATCATTGGAATGCTCTTTAACAGAATGGTCATCTTCACAATCATTATGCTTCATCAAAACATATTCATGCTCCTTGTCACTTGAATCACCAGCACTCAGAGATTGTTCATAAAACTGATGAGCATCTTCACCTACATTTGCCAATATTTGATTATCATTGCCCAATTCTTCTGTACCGCTGCCACATACGTCCAATGTTCCAACTTCATTAGGCTTTTCTTCTTATGGAACAGAGGATGTGGTTGACCTAACTGATGTTGGAGAATCAGATTTAGATGTCTTCTTCTCTGTGTTCTTTAAGAGATGCTCTCTCGTCTTTAAGGCCGCCTTCTTGTTCGGCTTTGGCATTGCTGTTTTAGCCGTCCCTTTAGCAATGCCAGTAGGCTTGGCTGATGGAGTAATTGTTTTAACATTTCCATGGCCATTGCCAGAAAGCTTGGACGGTGGATTCATGTTTTTAGCATTACCAGCAGGCTTGGTAGATCTAGACAACATTGTTGGTGGAGTAATTGAAAGCTTTGGTTTCCTGTCTGAAGAAGATTTAGCCGGCACATATTTTGATTTTTCAGGTGTGGACTTGCCCATTTTAACCTGAGACGGTACAGCATTACCAATGGTCTTTCCCTTTGGAGAAATTTTGGAAGAATTACTAACTGAAGAAGAAGCAGACCTATCTAGAGAATTATTACTCTGAATGCTTTTCGGGGACTTGTAAATCTTAGGGACTGCAGATTTTGAGGGAGTCAGACTTGTCTTGTTTGAAACTCTAGCATGAGTATGAGTGTTCTTAGAGGCATCCGAGGAGTGAAAATGTGCTTTCGCTCCATATTTACATGCATCATGACAAGAACTGGTAGATGGCCTGAGATAATGTGGGATGTGTTTGGAGGCCTCATCCCTTGAGACGAGACTTTTAAGCTCTTTGGCAGAACTATTAGCAACCTTTGGTCCTTTCTCCATATTATTAGAAAGCTTCTGAATACCAGGTTGATGGCCTGAGAACATAGCCTTCTGAGGAGTCTTTGCAGCAGTATCAGGCTTGTTCATCTGATCTTCGGGATCGCCTCCAACTGGGGATCTTTCAATTGCTTTCTCCTCTCTAGAGGACTTTTCAGTCATAGAGTTGCCCGGCCCAGTAACATTGGCATCATCTATTTCCTCTTTGATTGTCATTTCAAGAATAAAAATCACAAAAAGTACTCAATCTCTATATAGGAAAAACAACTTGTTCTCACCAGTACAAAATTCAACAAAGGCAACTGTTACGGATGTAGTTTCCTGATCTGTAATAAAAGGCTCCCTTAAAATGTATGTATCAATCCTCTGTCATCCTGCATAGTCTCCTCCATGTATGTGCATTCACTTTTAACAAATTCATCTGTTGGGCAGAGCTTTTCATCCTTAGGAAATCTAATTAAACTTTGAGGCAACCAATCCATTTGTTGTTCTGAGGTGGGTGATTATAGTCCCTCATCTGCAAATCTGAAAGTAGATGGCATAGATCTGGCAACAGGCAACGATGATGATTTCTCTATAAAAAAACATCATGTTTGTCTGCAGGAAACATGTAGAAGCAGCTCCTATACAATTATCCATTGACTCTACAGAATTGTCGGGCATTGAGCTGTCAATGGTGGAATAACTATTTCTTCTATTTTCAGACCTCCTTGTGTATATACCTCTCTTATTCAGACTCTCTCCTCTGTATGTGAAGAGATACGAATCATCCAAACACATATTTCTGCATATCCTGAATTTATCATAAGCAAAGGCACTGACATTCTTTATTGTTGCAACGCTATTGGAAGAATAGGAGAAAGAGAAGGATCGCAGCATAACCCTCACTTAGGGCATGCTCTTCCCACCAAAAAACCCAGATATTGAACGATCAAAAGAAAAAGATGGTGGTGAAAATCTCTCACAAGCTGAAATTGTGTCTTTCTGATGCACACCTTCACTTTTATATAACCAATAGGATCCATTGCTCTTCCTTTACTAGCGTCTGGCTTGATATATGAAGTTGCTTGCCAGGCCAATGTAGAAACTATTTCTTTCCAGCTCTCAGCGTCAAAGACTTATGACCTTTTTTTGATCACACCAAGGTTAATTTGAGGCATAAGCCTGGTTTGATAAAAGCTAGAATATATGGACTGATACCAGATAATGAAAATGTGTTTTGGATGTAAAAATTTGAAGGGTTGTTTGTAGAAAAAAGGGAAACAAAGTTTTACAAATATCAAGATTTAGCATTAACATGTTTGCATATCGGAGAAAACTCCTCATGCCAAATCTGGAGCTGATAGTTTCATGCCAAAAGTAAACAGTCTTCTCAACAAAACAATGGAATGTAAATGGTAGCCTGGTGTTCTAGCAGGTCTGAGAGTGGTGCATTTGGAGGTCTAGGATCTATTCAAAATAAATACCACTGCAAATGCCATTGACCCTTTTTACTCTAGCTCACAAATGAGTGAAAAATGAGGGGCTTTTGAATCTGCGGATATAAAATAATTGTAAGCATGATCCACAACAAAGGAGTTTAGTGGACAGTAAAGAAAAGAAAACAGAGACACTAAAGATCCATTGGATAAATGTGATAAAAGCAAATGACAGCATCTTTGGCAGAATTGTGTTGACTGCGGCAACATTTTCTACCAACAACCAAGTTTCTAATATGTGCTTTGGATAGTTTTGCTTGAGTTCCACCTCTTTTTGTTTTTAGATGATGAAGGAAGGATGGTGTGGAATCAATCGTTGCCTTCCTTTAGAGATTTTTTTTTTAGAGGAGCTTATCAAAAAATAATCTAGCTCGCCTGATCTTGTGACAATCGTTTCTTTACGTATCCAAAAATGTGAACTTGCTGTGATTTTATCAGGGAGATATTGTTTCCATAACCCTTTGGTTTGAAGTAGTCGATTGCTTATGTACAAAAAAAAAACAACAACAACAACAACAACAAAAAAAAACCAACAAAAAGGAAAAAGGAAAGTGCTACCATATGTACAAATATTAATCTAAACCTATATACAGGGGCATTATATCCTTTAGAAGGGATCTCGATAATGTTTCAACATTCGGCCATTAACAGGGCCGTCCTCTACTGTGCTGTTAGCTGCGGTTTTGAGGAAATACGTGTTGTTACCCTGCACAACGCTAATGACAAATGGGCCTTTCCATAAAAAATCAAACTTTGCATGTTTCCCCTTGTCTTCTCTTCGTGAGTCCCACCTCAAAACTTTGTTGCCGACACAGAAATCCTCAGCCTTAGTCCTCTTGTCAAATATTTTCTTCAGCTTGTCTTGTAAGATCTGAGCTTTGTTAAAGACTTGCTCTCTAGTTTGCTGAAGATGAATGGTCTGGTTAATTCTTCATTGAATATCGTTTGGTTCAGCTTGGATTTCCTGTAGTAGCTTGATAACAGGAATTCCTAGGGAAGATGGAAATCTAGCCTCCATACCATATACCAACTCATAAGGGCTCATCCCGATGGATCTCTTGGTCGACAATCTGTCAGCCCAAAGGGCATTGATAAGTTTTTTGTGCCAGTTCTTCTTGTTTTCTTCTAGCATTTTCTTGATGATATTAATCAGGCTTTTGTTGGAAGATTCTGCCAAGCCATTGCCTTGAGGATAATAGGCTGTGGAGTGGCCCAGGGTGATATGGAACTTATGGCAAAAATTAATCATTTTCTTGGATTTGAAGGCAGCGACATTATCTATAATGATTTTCTCAGGGCAGCCAAATCTAGAGAGGATATTGGTTTCGAGAAATTGGATAATGGTGGAATCATTGGCTTGCCTGCATGGTATGGCTTCAATCCACTTGGTGAAATAGTCGGTGGCTGTAAGAATCCATTTGTGCTGGCCTAAGGAAGAGGGATGGATTTCTCCGATGAAGTGAAGACCCCATTGTTGGAAAGGTTTTTCGGTTGAGATGGGCCTAAGGGGTAAGGGCAGCAATTTTCTTTTGCCTTCGAAGATCTGGCATTTGTGGCATGAGGCAGCAAACTTTTTCACATCTGCAAACAAAGAGGGCCAATAGAAACCCGCCCTTAAGATCTTGTCAGCAGTGGATTTCCAATATAAATGCCCTCCACAGTCCCCTGCATGGAACTCCTTCATAACATGGTCAGTTTCATTGACATTTAAACAATTCAGCAATATTCCTTCATGGTTTTTCCAAAACAAAGAACTATCTATGACACAAAACTTTGACACCTTCATTTGTAAAAATCTCTTTTTAGTCTTGGACAATCCTGGAGGAGCACACAGGTTTAACAATGTGTAACAAATATCAGCGTACCATGGGGATTGCAAAAAGGTTTCACTGATCTGTGGAGTCGCCAGCTCCTGTTCATTGTCCAGCTGATTAATGTCTAAGGCTTGTAAATTGGTTTCAGATAGCAGTTTGGCTAAACCTTGTCCCTTTATGAGCTTAGTGGGTTTTATTTCAATGTCATACTCCAGGATATTAGCAATCCACTTTCCTCTTTTGCCTTCTAGTCCCTCTTGAGTTAATATGTCTTTTACGACAGCATGTAGGACATAGGCAATCACATGTGAATATAAGATGTAAACTCGAAAATCCTTGATGGCCTTAACGAGAGCATAGGCCTGTTTTTCCATGATTTGGTACTTTAAAGGGGCATCTCTAAGGGCTCTGCTAAAGAATGCAATTGGTTTTTCATTTCCTTGGTCGTCCTTTTGCAGAAGGACAACAACTATCGTGTGCTCTGAGGCAAAAGAAAAGATGATAAAATCTTTATCAAACTGGGGGCTTGTGAGGACCGAAGTTTGGGTCAGTGCAATTTTAATACTTTCAAATGCTTGCTTGGCCTCTAGAGTCCATTTCACTTTGGAATCTTTCTTCAACATGTTGCTTAATGGTCTTAATAGCTCAGCTACGTTTGGGATAAATCTCCTTAGGAAATTGATTGTTCCAAGGAATGCCTGCAACTCTTTGATGTTTCTCGGATAAAGGATTTGTAAAATGGCTTGGATTCTTTCTGGATCAATTCTGATGCCATCCTTTGAAATAATATGACCTAGAAGCTTGCCTTCCTCAAGGCCGAAGAGGGACTTCTTGGGGTTTAAAGAAATGCCATATTTTCTACATGTCATGAATACTTGCCTAAGGTGTTTAAGGTGTTCTTGGTCAGATTTGGAGAAAGGGGTTAGATCGTCGAGATAGATAACCAAGAAATAATGGAATTCCCTGGCAAATGCAATGTCCATGGCCCGTTGAAAGGTAGCACCTGCATTCTTTAGTCCGAACGGCATCTTCACATATTTAAATGTTCCCCATGGTGTTGTAAAGGCTGTTTTGTCTTGGTCATCTGGGTGAACAAGTATTTGATTGAAACCCAAAAAGCCATCTAGCAAAGAAATTCTGGATGACCCCACTACCCTTTGGAGAATGTGATCCATTTTGGGCAATGGGTAGTGGTCTTTAAGGGAGACTTGGTTCAGATTCCTTAAGTCTACACAAAGCCTGATCTCACCTGTCTTCTTTCTTGTGGGAACAAGATTGGATACCCATTCTGAAAATCTAATGGGTGCTATAATGCCAGCCTCAAACATTCTTTTCACTTCCTTTTCGATCAAAGGGAGAAGGACTGGGTTGATTCTCCTTAGTTTTTGTTTGAAGGGCTTTTGATTTGGTTTTAGAGGGATGGTATGTTGAATAACCGAGGTGTCATAGGACTTCAAGTCCTCATAACTCCAAGCGAATACATCTTGGAACTCTTTGAACGGGTCAATATACTTTGGTTTTTGATCAGGTGGCAAAGATTTGGACATTTTGATCATTTTGGGCTTGTCTGCGGTTCCAATATTATATTCTTCAATTGCAGTATTTTGAGGTTGCATTTTTGGTTTTTTGGGGACATCATTTGCATCAAAGATGTCTTCTAATGGGGTGAGACCAGTAGGTAAGAAATTGTCTTTTAAATCAATGACTTCAGCCTCTGTTTCAGCTATTTCTCCTAAGTGTATTTGCCTGAGCTCTTGCATGTCTTTGACATCAAAGTTGGTTGGGCATAACATTTTTCTAGCCTCTTCAGCTGTTAGGGTTTGCTGAGTTTGGGTAGTCGATTGTGGTTGGTCACCCATGGTATCCATTTCGATGTTTAATTTTGAAAATTCTTGCTGCATAGTCAAAAAATTGTTAATTTGTGCATCGTCCTCAAAGATTTTCCAATCTTTAATATTGTTAGGGACAGCAGGCCTATGCTTTACCTCAGTAGTGAAGTGGTGATTGGGCTGAAAAGGGAGCTTGCAAGTGCTAGCGAAAGTGGCTAGACTGTGAGCATGGATGTTATGGCTTCTCGATATCTTGGCAAGCTTAGATTCAGTGAAGTAATTGAGTACTTCTGTGGCAGCGGTCCTATAAGCTCTCATCTTGTTGTCATTGGTGACAAAGTTGCCTTTCATTTGTTGGATTATTAGGTCAGAGTCACCTAGAACAAAAATTTTTGTGGCCCTAAGAGCTTTAATGAGTTTAAGGCCTAAAAGGAGGGCCTCATACTCTGCCATGTTGTTGGTGCATTTGAAATTCAGTCTATAGGCATGACCTTCTGCATGGTCGTTTTGGCTGTTATGGATCCACACCCCTGCCCCTGCTCCTAGTTTATTTACTGAACCGTCAAACTCCAAATACCATAGGATTTCTTGGTCTTGACTAGCATTGGGAGTTGAAATTATCATTGGAGCAAGCGTTTTTGAATTTCCTGTTTCAGGAGCCTCTTCAGAGATTAGGGTTTGCTGGGTTAGGGTAACTGATTCCTCAGTTATGCCTGCTTCTTGTTCTAAATCCAAAGGCTTGTCATCGGTTGGGGAACTATCGTCATTGAACAAAATAAATGAATCCATGTCAGAATGGATTGAGTGAATGGGAAATTTTTGGGGTTTTTCCTCACTACTCACCACATACTTCATCAACGTTTCTCTATACAATCTCTTTGGTTGCCCAAAGACTGAGATAGTGGCGTAAGAGAGGTCTAATTGAAGGGATCCTTGGAGCTTTGCTCCCCAAGATCTTGACAAGAGCATCCCATACTTTGGTGGAATGTCGGCGACCACCACGTCCATCAAATTTTTTTTTTTGGGATACTGGACTAAAGACACACATAGATCTTGATTAAACCTAGACACTTGACCTGACTGGAATCGAAGGAGAATAGGTCTTTGTATGGTCTCGTGATATCAAGGTTCAGCTTTTCCATTACTGCTTTGGGCATAAGATTGTGTGAGGCCCCTGAATCAAACATAGCATTGTGCAAGACTTTATCGTGTATATGCAAGCTCACGTAAAAGGGCAGAACAGTTCCATATGCTGGTTTTCTGTTAACCTTAGGACCGAATAACAGCTCAGGTGTATCATCTAAAATATTGACATCATCTTTGGTCTTTGGCATTTGAAGTGTTTTTTGGATTTGTTGCCTATACACATTGTGTTTGGCAAGCTCAGAGAGGGGGATGGAAATTTTTAGTTTGCTTATTTCTGCTTCTAAGCTAAATGGTTTCTCCAATGGAGTCTTTGTGTTGGTGGTAGCTGATTTCCCCCTTTCCAGTGTATTTTCTATGATTTCCTCCTGACTATCAGTGTTATGGTGAGTGCTACTTTGTGGTATCTCTGTTTTGGGAAGGTTTTGCGGAGTGCTATTCAAATTTTCTTTTGTGGGGGAAGATAGCAAAGGCTGGTCATTAGCAGACTGCATGTCTGTTATGTCTTCCATGGTTACTTCCTGCAGTTTTGGGATCGTGTCATCAACTGGCTCTGTAATAACAATCGAGCTTTTAATCTTCTTGGGATGTTTTGTTTGCTTTTGTTTGACTGACTTGGGCACATCAATTGTTCTAGTCCTTAGCTTGTATTGCTTGTGCACCTCATACACAGCAGAGTCGTAGCCTTGTTTGAAGTCAAAAGATTCTCCGGTTTGAGTCTGAAATTCACTAAAGTCTAGATCAGCTTGGTTTTGTTGGATAAGATGGCAGTCTTCTTGTGTTAAGAAAACCTGCTGTTCACTCTTTGAGCCCACCCAGTTTATGTGAGTATCTTCTAATGGCTCGCTAGATGTCGATGCCTCTGTGTAGTTCTCTTGGAACGGAGGTCTTATATCATGATCTGGGCTGGATCGTCCGGCGTTTGGGTTGTGAGTTTTCCTAAAATTAGGGTTTCTCATAGTGTTGGCTTGTGGGGCATCCCACGTAGCCTTTCTCTCAACGGTTTCTATTCTATCTCCTAGTCTGTGCATGCCACTGAGAATAGCATCGAGTTTTTGGTCTAGGGCTGAAGGTTCATCTTTAAAGGTGGTTCTTCTTTCGGCTCTGGCTCTGTTTCTCTTAGCAATTAAGTTTGCCTCTACGCTCACAGCAACGTCTTGCATCTCTGCCAGGCTTTGAGGGGCTCGTTCTCTTAACTGATAAGCCATGTCAGAATCGAAGCCATCGGGGAATTTATATAGAGCAAGATCAGGTGGAGGCCTAAGGTTCTGTGGGATTGCATTGTAGACATTGTTAAACCTTGCACAGTAGTCTAATACAGCCTCCTGAGGGCCTCTTTTAATGGTGTCGTATTCGGACAATATGTGCAATGGGTCTTTCTTCTTCTCCCACCTATTGATAAATGTGTGGTATAAGGCTTCTGGATTTGCTATGGAATTAGCTGGAAGCGCTCTAAACCATGGCCTGACATCACCTGTCAAACTTTGGACAAAAATCCTCATCCTTACGGTATCGTCGTCAATTTCATAGCTCTCAAAGTAATCTTGCAATTTCTTTGTATGCTGAAGGGCCGTGCAGGCATTGGTGCCATCAAAATAAGTTATCTTGGTCTGGTAGTCCTGAGGCATGGCCCCGGGGTTTCTAGGCAGCTGTAAACGGGCATATCTATTAGCCATATTTACAGGGACGAGTGGAACTGCAGGGATGAATGGAACAGTTGGAACAACTGTGATTATGGGAGTTGTAGTTGTAGTATGTGCAGTGAACGGCGGTGTGGGTGAGGTGGATGGCGAGGTAGATGATGAAGTAGGGAAAACAGGGGATGAGTGAAAAAGAACTTTGATAGGGGTTGAACCGCTGCTTGGCTGAACTTTCTCAGGACTAGAATCAGCTAAATTTTCTCTTTGCTCTATCTTCCTGAGGTTTCTAGGGATTAAATTTGGATTCTCAGAAGTAGTTGGGGGCTTTGGGTCCGGATTCGACCTTGTAATACGTGAATGATTTTTGGGAGCCATCTTCCAATTTGATAGTTGAAGTTATCTCAAAAGGTTCCCCAGTGGAGTCGCCATTATGTTATCGCTCAGGTTGTCCCTTGGCTCCTTCAGGGATACGGCCGAGGTAACCACAGACCAGGCTTTGGACTGCCGGTCCTAGCCTACCAGCAGTCAGAGAGGGCTCTCTCTTTGGGATTTTAGCTTTGTTTTTAGGGAATGATCTTAGGCTAGCTATTGAGTACAAAGGGTTTTGTTTTTTGGCGAGGAGAGAATGGTCTCAAGCAGAGAGGCAGTGCATCGAGTGATGAATTTCAAACCATTGGGCATGGAGTCCGAGGAGCGGGACTGCTGGTGTGTTTTTCTTGGTTATGAGGAGGATATGGAGCATATGGCTGCGCATGAAACAATTTTTTGGGTTTTTTTTTTTGAAAGAGATGAAGCGGAGGCCAGGGATGGAAGGCAACTAAGATATCTTTGATCCGGCTAACCGAGGTGAGGTGGATAGATTCTACCTAGGAACAATTTAAGATTTTCCTAAATAACAATCATACGTGGGTGACAAAAACTAATATGCTCCCTGAGGTATTCATATTAAAGCTTTAAGTCAGAATGAAAACATATAGTACGCTTGCAAAAAACTGTGTAAATTGTTGTAAGGCCAATTGTAGTTTAGTCCTCCTTTCTGCAATCGAAAAATAGATTTTATCTAGGGACAATTAAGATTTCCTAAATAATAATCGCTCATGGGTGTTATAGCTCCAAATCTCACCAGTATGGTTTGTGATGCTTCAGCCATGGCCTAGGGCAACCCCTCCTTCTAGACCTGGTCATATATCTAAAAAACAGTGTTTTATTCCCTGTACGCGACATTGCCCCTGAGTTAAACACGTGTATATGCGGGTTCATACATACCTAACCCGCGTATATGTATTAAAACACTTAAAAAATATAAAAATTCCTTATTTTCGGGCGGAGATCGCGGGTTTTACCTACTGATCACCTGTTAGTGCCCGTGGCCTCAACTGTCC
>APFE031341475.1:46088-64153 GCA_000404065.3 Pinus taeda
TGATATGCGGACATGCTTTACTTTGCTTTCTCTGAGCATGGGTATGCCCACCTCAGACGGTGTTTCTTTCTGATCTTCTTTTGTGGCTTGGCAGGCTGACTTCCAGTGAAGTACTCCTCAGCTTATGGCGGGTTTCCTTTCCATATACTCGCTTAATACATTTCGGCCATCATGTACCCCTTCTGACCTCATATATTAGGGGGCATCTGTTATAGCTCCAAATCCCACCAGTATGGTTTGTGATGCTTCAGCCATGGCCTAGGGCAACCCCTCCTTCCAAACCTGGTCATATATCTAAAAAACAATGTTTTATTCCCTGTACGCGACATTGCCCTGAGTTAAACGCGTGTATACGCGGGTTCATACATACCTAACCCGCGTATATGTATTAAAACACTTAAAAAATATAAAAATTCCTTATTTTCAGGCGGAGATCGCGGGTTTTACCTGCTGATCACCTGTTAGTTCCCGTGGCCTCAACTGTCCCCAACCAATTCCTAACTAAAAAACTACTTTGGAGTTGGTATAAAAAGACATCAAGGGGAAGGCCTAAGGAGGAGAAATCATTGAGTAAAGTTATTATACCGAGTTTTTATCCCCCCTGATCAGGTCTGAAGACCCTTGTGCCTTCTGCACTTCCCCCATCTTGTATAGGAAACCCTTGTTTCCTTTGTGTTTGGATGTTCATTTTTCCCATCACATCTTGGAGAGAGTAATGGAAGGTGACCTACTAGTGGCTTGAGGCGGGACAGATCCAGAAGGAGGTTGAGCTTGGAGCCTGCAGAAGCGGATTCAGTTGATATTGCTCTTTTTCCATATTGTTTTATTTATCTAATAAAGAAACACGTCTTGTTCCCGAAACGCTTCTTTCTTTGTGTTAATGATATTTATAGGTGAAGTTCATACTTGAATAGATGTTTATAAGTTTGTAACTAACTCATTTTTCATATAACATAAAGATCATTTTTTATGTAAAATCTTGTCCATATACTGTTGTAGTTTGTGGAATTGTGGTTTTTACAGGACCAAGGAGCGGAAGGGACGCGAAGAAGGGTTTGCACCCTTGAGTAACTACCCAAACGTAGGACCTCAGGTATGCCCCTCTCACCCTAGAAGTAGTTATTTATAGCATAAACGGTTGTGTGTGTGTGTGTTTCTTAACTTAGATAATTTTCCGTCTGCTAAGGTTTTACCCAAGAACCTTAGGGGATAATTTCCCGCAACAATGGGTGACAAAGAGTTAATATGCTCCGTGAGGTATTCATATTAAAGCTCTCAGTCAAATTGCAAAAAATAAAAAAAAACTTAGTGTAAATTGTTGTAGGACTAACTGTTGATTAATCCTCCTTTTTTGCACTTGGAAGTAGATTTTAACTAGGGACAATTAAGTTTTCCTAAATAATAATCGCTCATGGGTGACAAAGAGTTAATATGCTCCGTGAGGTATTCATATTAAAGCTCTTGGTCAATTTGCAAAAAAGAAAGACTTAGTGTAAATGGTTACAAGGCTAGTTGATTGATTAGTATTCCATTTCTGCAATCGTAAAATAGTGATAATGAAAGTAATATATGAGAACTGATTTTATATAGACAAAGATTTTTTATTAGTCCATACGAGAGCATGAGAATTTTTTGATTACCCTTCAGTATTTTTTCAAAAAAAGAAAGCGCAGTGGACAACCCATTATCTGATCCTTTAAATGATCTTTGATATCTCAGCCAACAAACTTTCAATATTGCAGCTCAAACCAGCTGGATTGGAAGCCTTAAGGAGATGAGGAGTATACAAACAAAATCATTATTTAGCATATCAGCATGATAGTGAAAAGCTCTGTCTAGTAGCTGAAATTTTTTTTTCTTGTATATATGCGAAAACATGGGCGGATTCACCGAGATAAGAGGCCGAGGGAAATCAACATTCAATACCAGTTCAGAGGAAAACATAGAAAAAATAGCAGACCTTGAGCATAGAGTGAGGTACAACAAATTCTATACTAATCTTTCTAGCTGCTACTTAGATGGCGATATGAACATATTATGAGCGTAAAACATAAAGAAAAAACAGAGATGAGAGGCACTTATTGATTTATGAGACAGCCTCGGAATTCCGTAAGGCCCCTCTAAACACCAAGACACAGCACACAGTCCATTTCCAAGGAAAACTCCCGCAGTCTTTGATTAATGAATCATACTGGATATATAGTACTAATCTCTATCAGAGTTCATTGACCAATTCTTACTTTTTTTCTCCCCCCTTAGACTGACTATGGGGTGGTTTATATAGTGAAGGAATTACGACATTCCTTTGAACAGGTGTCACGGGAAAAATATTAAACAAAATATCTCCCGATCATATCTGAAAAATATCTAAGAATTAATGCTTTTAACTCATCGCTAGGCTGGGAATTAATGCATATATATCTGAACAGAGCTGTGCTAAGGCAGCTGGCAGTTTTGGTTATGTGACTAAGTGCTGTGCTTTGAATACTCTGGTCCGCATCCTTCAGGTGGTTCTGCTGCTTTTATGTGGCCTCTTTGTCGGTTTGTTGAAGTTGCTTTGTTGTCGTATCGGGCATTTACTTTCCTGCCAAACTACTTCAGTTGTTCAATCGCCCCTGACTTATCTCCTGTGCTCATTCAATACAACGTCCAGGTGTATTGGTTTGGTTTATCTGGCTGTGACACAGCACTTCCAGATCTCTTTAAAAACAGAGCAGGCTTCCAGATTGCCCGCTTACACCAATAGTGATTGCCTGTGTGATGTGCACATAATTTTATTTTTTCCTGAGATGATTTTGCTGTATGTTTCATTTTTTTGCCAGAGATGATTTTGCTGTATGTGCGCATTTTTTTTTTGTTGCCTGAAGATGATTTTGTTGTATGTGCGCATTTTTTTCCTAAAGATGATTTTGCTGTATGTGCCATATTTTGCCTGAAGATGATTTTGCCTGAGTTTGCTTGCTGATGGATGGTGATTGCCTGAGATGATTTGCGCATTATTTTATTTTTCCTGAGTTTGCTTGCTGATGTATGGTGATTGCCCTACGGAGTGGCCTTGCACCATAGCTGGGACTATAACCTTCATCTACAACTCGGTCTGTGAACCGCTCTGTTACTTGAAGATCAATTTCTTTTGTTTTAAGACGTTCAAAGACCTCTTTCAGCATTATATCTGCAATCTCCTTCACCTCTGTCTTTGTGAGCTGTCTAAACACAATCATCTCATCTAGTCGATTCAGGAACTCAGGTCGAAAATATTGCTTCAGCTCTTCATTTACAAGACTTTTGATCCTTGTGTAGCTGTTGTCTTTCTCATCGTAATCAAGCTGGAAACCAATTCCACGGCCTCCCTTCTCAATCACACTACTACCGACATTAGAAGTCATGATCAAAAGGGTATTCTTGAAGTCCACAGTCCGTCCTTTACTATCTGTCAGTCTTCCATCTTCAAGAATTTGAAGCATCATATTGAAGACGTCTGGATGAGCCTTTTCAATTTCATCAAAAAGGACCACTGTATACGGGCGTCTCCTAACAGCTTCAGTTAGTTTCCCTCCTTCAGTGTAGCCTACGTATCCTGGGGGTGAACTAATCAACTTGGAAACAATGTGCCTTTCCATGAATTCACTCATATCTAGCCTTATCATTGCCTCCTCTGAACCAAAATAGTATGTCACACACTCCCTGATTTAAGCTGCTTCAGCAAAAACATCACAATCTTTTCCACGAAAGGCTTGAAATGCTTCTTCATAGTGCATGCATGTATTCATTTTCAAAAAGAACGCTCGCATTACCTTCATTATTTCCATGGATACATGAAGTGATAATGGAACCAAGTAACCATACAGCAGAACACCTGTAAAGAACTGTAAAATTCCAGCAGAACACCTGTAAAGAACTGTAAATTCTAGCAGAACACCTGTAAAGAATTGTAAAATTCTAGCCACAAAAGAATTGTCCTTTTTAAATTGAGCAGACTCTATGCTATTCTTGCCATGTGCATCATCAAGTCGCAAATATGTTTGGTTCTGGTAGTCTTTGGACAGCAATATCGACAATGCACCACTGTAAACAAGTGACAATATGATAAGAGGTAATGGCTGGAATATAATCACTTTTTACAAACATTATCCTTCTGAACACATGGTTTGTTCATTTGGGTATAATCTTGTCCTACACATGAAAACAGAGGGTGCTGGTGCCTTTTGCCAAGGTTGGGATACAAAACCCCAAAACTCCATCCAACATTTTTTTGAATGCACATGAACACAGCTATAGACATAAACAGACCACTGATCACTTCCAAAGTCCCATTTCACAAAAAAAACAGAACTAAAGGTTGATAGCCCTTTGTAGTAGTAGCAGAAAAATGCCGAGCTAGTTATGGTTATATTTCAACCAATGGAGGGGATATGTATTTAGGGGGATCTCGTATAAAAAAAAATTAGTATGGGGAGGGAAAAAATAACTGGGATTTAGATAATAAGTTAGAAGTCAATATGTAATTTGATTCAGAGAGCGCTAAGGATAGGAATCTTAGGCTTTTGAAGGGGAAAACAGGACCTTTTTAAGTGGATTAGGGGAAGTTAGCGAGTGTTTTGAGGGAAAAAGGGAAATTCAGACATGCCTCGCTTGAGCTCCTCCAAATTGAAAATGCCTTATGCTTGAGAGGCGAACGGATCACACACTTGAGAATAATGAAACGGACCCCCAGCCGTGTTTCTGCCACCATAACGCTACCTACCCGGCCTACTCTCCTAACATTTTTTCTTCTTTTGGCTTGGGTGCCCTTGAACTAGTACCCCCAGCCTTTCAGTCTTTCTTTTAGCTATCCTCCTATCTGAATCGAACCTTGTCTCTTCCGGGGCTCAGATTAAGCTGATGAGCGCCCTGGTTTCTCTACCTATTTACCAATCTGCCAAGTTTTAAGCTTGTTTGGCCAGATATTCATCTCTATATTCTAAAGCAAGCAATTGAAACCCAGGGAAGCCAAGTTTAAACTGTTTGGCCTTCCCTTGACTGACAGCTCTTCAAAAATTTGAATGACTTATCTAAATGCAACTCTCTGGAAATATGGAACCTTTGCAGTAAAAAAGGATGACATATTTGGCATGCAAACCGTCAATCATGAAATATGAACCCCTATTTGCAATAGGAGGCTAACAGAAACCAAACACACTATTTTCCCTTCACAAAAATAAATTAGAAGGCTAAAGCTATAGATATCTTGTTGGTTATTAAAGCTCCCAAAAATACTAGTTCAGCGTGAAAAAGGAGGAGTTTATATAGCTTTAATGGAGGGGAGATGGTTACTCTTATGATGGGAGAGGGCTTATCTCTTTGGTTTGTTCCATATTAATAGGGGAAAGGAGCCCAAACAGACTCTCTCATCTCTATCCAGCCCAACTATTTACCAAACTTTCATTCACGAAGCTTCTAGACCTAGAAGCTTCGACTCCATTTTTAAAAACTTGCCAAAAGAGGGTCGGCACGAGTGACAAAGGGCTCATTTGCGCCGTTCGATGCTAGGTCTGGTTTCAAACTCTGCAAATCGGCATGTGGAAGGAACTTATCACTGGCATCGATCTTGAATACTTGGATTGAAGGAAGATTCTTGGGAAATGATGCAAGAGGGGAATGTTCTGCACATGAAGAGGGATGTAAAGGCATGCTCTTCATGATGGGAAATCATATAGAGTTCATTGTAGAGGCCCTCTAGGATCGAGGAATAGGGAGTACATGGAAAATGATAAAATGGTGTGTAATAGGGATCATCTTTGTTTCAATTGTAAATTCACGACTAATTAATAAGTTGTAACATCCCATTGATTCTTATGTGGCATAGATAGGTGTCTTCTTGGACTTCTTTGCATCACTAGTGATGTATAACAACTTATCCTCTCTATAGATTTTGCATTCCTGTCCCCCAAAAACTGGTATGGTGGCATATGATAAGTGCATTTAAAGGGTTCCCCCCAATTTCCCAGCCCATGATTTGGGAAGTAGCATGCCATATGAGGTTGGGATATCGACCACCACTATATCCATTACCAAACAATTATTTATAATTTGGGTAGGGGAAACTACCAAATCTTTGATGAGACCGAGATAGTTTGCTCTCTTGGAATCAACTAAGTAAAATTCATGGTAAGTTTTTGTAATGTCCAACCCCGACTCTACCATAACTGATTTGGACATGAGGTTGTGGGATGCCCCTAAATCCAACATACAGTCATGCAATAACTTATTGTGAATGTTAAGGGTAACTTAGAAAGGAGTACGATCATTGTATTGTTCTATTATGTGAGGCCCACAATCCACATACAGATGTTCTTCTTCGATGTTCAGTGCCATTGTGAGTGATTTATTTTGGTGGGATCATGATTTTCTGTATTAGGGACTAGTAAGTTGGATTTTGTGCTAATTCCCACAAAGGAACAGGGCCTTTGATTTTGCTCATTTCTTGATCAAGCTTGAAAAGAGGGGTTAATTTTTTCTCTTCCTCCTTATTGGGTTGGCTCTATGGTGGTGGAGGTATAGGATCTTTAGGAAATTTTGTTTCTCATGTGGAGGTATGGTTTTGGTCTTGAGTATTATTCCTCTTCTTCACTATGACCTTGTGTTCTCTCATTGGGGATTCAAGAGGTGGGAAGATGTCAGTTTGTGTAGGGTTCAAAGTCGAGTGATGAAACTATAGCCTTGTTTGGTTTATTTTATCAATTTACAATAACAGCTCTTCCTCTCTAGATCGTAAGTCGTAAGTCCTTCTGATTTCTGCCATAACGGAGTCTGTTATTTTTTTATATTGAGAGGGTGGGATTTCGTAGTATTCATAACTTTCACAATCATATGGTATATTATTTTCAAGTGTCACAAGGGAGTGTATGTAATAATTCTCAATAACTTAGAATGTGGGACCTTGATCTCCTACTAAATTTATATCTTTCACTTACGCATACTCATCAGGCTATTCATCAATTTACAGGTTGATATCTATTCTTATGAGGGGTTGTATAGGTTGTTCCTCAAGACTTCTATCCCTATTCAATTGTTGTGGATGGAAATATTTATTGAAGGAGGGTGGGTTATGGGTTGGTTGGTTAGAATTTCTACTCAACCCTTCAACTTCAAGCTTGTAAATTTTATTTGATAAGTTCCTAATCTGTCGATTCATTTCTTCAATATTTTGTTCGGATGGTTCCTTTTGATAAGTAGGATGGTTAGGTTCTTCTTTGATTTTATTCTTACATTTGTCTCAGTTTCCTCCCCTCTCACTTTTCAAGTTGTGATTTTCATCTATTTTATCTAACCTTCTTAGGTTCCCTACTACAAATAGATTTCCTTATATATTATTTGCATCAGATTGCATGTCAAATAAGTTTTGAGGTCACCTCCCAAAGAATGACAGAGAAATTTGACTCAAAATCAGCTGCATAGTTCACCATGGAAGCAATCGAAGTAGGTTTGATTTCATTTGGGATTTTGTTGTAAAGCTTATTAAATCTATTTCTAAACTCCTCTACATTTCTGGATGACCTTTTACTTACCGTCAAAAACTCCATGAGATAATATTGAAAATCCTTGTTCTGACCCCATTAGGCTCAAAATGTTATTTCCAAACATCCCAAGAATGAAACAAGTTAGGAGGAAGATTCAGGAATCATTTATGTATGTCTCCTTGAAGGGTTTATAGAAATAGTATCATGAAGATGTCTTCATCTTTGACCATGAAATTATCAGTGAAATCGTAAAACCTGCTAATATGTTCTTCAGTGGTCCCCTTCTTTTCACCACTAAATTGAGGCAACAATTTGTTGGCATTATGTTTCTAGTATGGTTATATGTTACAGATGTTGTACTTGATGGCAACACCCATGTCATGGCTCTCAATATGATGAGAATTAAGAAGTACGTAGGAGAAAAGTTCACGGAATTTTATGCAGAGAAAAGTTTATTAAAGTTTATTTCATGTGGAGAAAAGTTCACGGAATTTTATGCAGAGAAAAGTTTATTTCATGTGGGAAAACTTACCTTTGGTCCATGGTAGTTAGTCCTTGGAATTTGAACCTATGGTTTTTGGACCATGGCATCTCGACAGACGTGTTGATCCCTAGTATTGAGTTGATGGTATTGGTTTGTTTTGGTTTTGGCCCGTGGTATTGGTCCATGATTTGAGGAAGAGCTTGCCTATATAAAGCAAAGGAGATCATTTGGCTTGGGTATGCTTTTGGGTTGAATATCTTAAGATCTGAAATATTGGGTTACTGTTTCAAAAGCTCGATCTATATGAAAGTGAAGTGGAAAGCGAATCTGTGAAGGGTGATCTCTCGAGCGCTGCAGCTGCGGAAGTGCGGAGACGCCGCAGGAGATGCCACAGGAGGCACCGCAGGAGACGCCACAGAAGGCGCCGTAGGAGACGTCACAGAAGGTGCCGCAGGAGACGCCACAGGAGGCGCCATAGGAGACGCCACAGGATGCGCCACAGGAGACGCCGCAGGAGACACCACAGGAGGCGCCGCAGGAGACGCCACAGAAGGCGCCACAGGAGATGCCACAGGAGGCGCCGCAGGAGACGCCACAGGAGGCGCCGCAGGAGACTCCACAGAAGGCGCCACAGGAGATGCTGCAGAAGGTGCCATAGGAGATGCCACAGAAGGCACCACAGGAGACGCCACAGAAGGCGCCGCAGGAGACACTGCAGGAGACACCACAGGAGGCGCCGCAGGAGACGCCACAGGAGGCGTCGCAGGAGACGCCACAGGAGGCGCCGTAGGAGACGCCACAGGAGGCGCCACAGGAGACGCCACAGAAGGTGTTCTGGGTTTAGTTTTTTTTTTATTGTGGATCTGGTTATCTGGGTGACTTACTGGTACTTGATGATCATTTGATGTTTATGGATCCAGTTTGAAAATTTATGAAAAGTGGTCCTTGAAAAGAAGTAGGGGGTTGTAGCTCCCTTCCAGGAGAGACTGGAAAACGAGAGAGAGTTGTAGCTCTCTGCAGGTTGCAGCCTGCGTACTGGTAAAGGACTGCACCAGTACAAGACCATTGTAAAAGGAGTTTCTAATTTGAAAGAAGATAGAGACATATTGCAGCAGGTGGTTTTCACCCACATTGGGTTTCCACCTTATATCTGGTGTTCTTTGATGTGACTGTCTGTTTTTCTTGTTCATGCTCATTGTTTTATGGTACTGATATGCAAAAATAATTCAAAGTATAAATAAGGAAGAATTGTTAAAAGGACTAGATAATACTGATTCACCCCCCCTCTCAGTATTATTTTCAACACAATTTTAAGTAATTTTCAGGCATATCATGTAACACCCAAGGAAAATAAATTGGGGCATATCAAGCTTCCACATATGCCAATGGTTGATTTTTTTTATTTGATTGATTACAAGGTTGAACTTGAATGGTGATAATGTGTTTTAGAATCACGTTCATAGCGGCGGATGGGATCAGGATTCTGATTTTCTCAGTTGTTTGTGAAGTCACCTTTTGGGATTTTTGTGTAGGACTAAGTGACTCAATATTCCCACGTGTTGCCTTTGGAAGCATGGCATTCATATGGTTGGCCTCAAGGCATGACAATTGATCGATAATTGTTGTCAATGGAAAAAGTAGAGTCCCAATTACTTAGATTCCTTAGGGCTTAGCAAATAAAGTTTTACATTGCTTTTTCAAAGTGTACATCAGGTGCTCAGGGTTGGAAATGGGAGGTAAAATATCCTAATCGAGATAAATCCATGTATTTCTTCTTAATGAAGCCATACTGGAGTGATGCATAGTAGGGAAAAAATGTTAAAACGTTAGAGGAGTAGTTAATATAGCATATGATCAGTGGAAAATGTACAACGGAAACATTTGAAGAATCTAGTCGTTGTCGCCGAGTGGTGAGTAGGATAGATAGACATATGAGTATGGATGAAAGATGTGATAAGAAAGGTTTGAAAAGTGTAGTTGCTAAGTGAAAGGCACAATTAGTCATTTCAGACTCTATCCACCACAATGGTCTGAAATAGATGCCATCTTCCTAGGGAACAAGGTCAAATTTTCCACAAAAATGGCACCAAGAGATTTTGGCTCCCCAGAGTCACATTATGTTGTATTGTATTGTAGAGCCTAGGAACATCTATGTGTAGTTAAACCTACTACTAAGTTAATGGAAATATTCATAATCAAATATTGTTATGTTTATAGTGCTGGACCCGCCAACATGTCAAGGGATCTCCCTAGTAAGAAGTCCCATTTAGACCTCACACCATTTGGTGTAGGAATCCTAGTAGTGGGTCGTACGATAATTCCTTGACCACAATTTCACAGAGGGGAAATTAAGATAAATCTGTTGGTAGCAAGTGTGTGACATATGCAGATAGCCAAGGAAGGTGTGTGAGAGGTTCTAACACACGGGGGTTGAGATGAGTACACCCCTTGTAAACCTGTGATAGCACAGAGTTAAGAAGGGAACACATGAGGAAGGATGCATCACAAAATGGAAGGAAATTTAGCTATAAATCCAAATTGATGGTTAAACCAACAGAACATTTCAGAAATATTCATACATACATACATAGAAATAGCTATACATGCATGCGTAAGAAAAAAAATACATATATCATTTAGAGTAAACAGATAACTAAAATACAATACAAAATATGCATGAAGCGTGATGGATCTTTTTATATTAAGAAGTGTAAGTTCCAGTCATACAATACATCCATGTCCAACCACTAGTTCCTATAGCAGAACATTACTGTAGGTTTTAACCCCGTACAAAAATTACTTGCATACGAATTCTAAAACACAGGAAAAATAAAAATGCGAGAGCATAACACATAAAACACATATACACAGAGATTTCCCACTGGATCCCAAAACAAAGACTACCAGCTTTATTTTTCATTATATTCCTTTCAATGTTACAATACATATTTATACATGATGAAGCATCCAATACCATGGACTGAAAACCATCGCGTCCAAAACCATGGACCGAAAACCATAGGTAGGTTCGCCCAACCTAATATAGGGTCCAAAAAAAAATTTCTCGGGGCGCTGCCCTGGACCTCGTAGAGGGGGGCTACCCGCGCCCCTTGTGACCCCCCCGGTTCACTATGTAGGTTAGTCGTAGAAAGAATATAACACAGCCCAACAGTACATCCACAACCGCCTGCTCCTCCAAAGAGATGTACTAGCTCTCTGCAGTGGAGAATCCAAGGCTTGTTACAATAGTGTCCATGCTCTCTATAAGATAGTCTTATCGGAAGCTTGGCTAACCAAAATCCTGTACAATGACTTACGAGGGACTATTTATAGAAAAGGATGGAGTGACCCTTGACATTCCCCTTTTTGACAATTCATCTACCCTCATGACTCTTCATCTACTCTATGACTGTTACATCCAACTATCGACACCTAAAATTACACTTAACAAGATGTTACATTAAAATGCACATGTACCCATGTGAGACAAAAATGGCTTGGGCATGCCATGCAAGACATCACTATGACTCGAACAATTGTGGGAAGTCCAACTCTTCAACATCCTCGAGATGATCAATAGTAGTGTACTAATGCCAAGATCAGTAGTCCTCGATGGTGTCTGTGTACTCCAAGGTGACATCTTTTTGGAACCTGACTCTTGCCTCCATATCATCCGGGTACACTACTCGGACTCCTCTATCCAACTCATCTAAAATCATGCACATAATTGTCTTCAACGCGGTCGGCCCAGCAACATACTTGTGCATGGTGTCTGCATTAATCGGCAAGTCTGGGCTGGTGGCTATGTGCATCAACTCGTCAAAGTATGACTCAAGCTCTAGTCAAACCTGTGCCTTTGTCTTTTCCTGGGTGAGATAACCAATAGATGGGATTGCATGTGCGTGCACCACAACATCCATACTCTTGAATACACGTGCATGGGAATCATGTAGACTAGTGATGAGCTGTGGGAGCTCTTCATAGTTCTAGATCTAACTCCGGATGCATGCCTTTAGCTCAACTGCTCTGGGCTTCATCATCTTAGGCAAGTGAAGTAGGGATCCCTTGTATCTCATTGTCCACGTTTACATGTAATCAATAGTAGCATGCACATTTGACAAGATACGTTCTCTCCTAGTACATCACTGCTGCCATCCGTTGAGATGGATGACTGCCTTATGCATGGTAACAAAATAGGAATACAACACCCACATGATTGTGTTAAGGGACAATACTTCATCTAGTATTTCCTTCTTCAGTTCTACTCACGTGGATGTTGTCACCAACTCTCATCTTTGCTTGGTCGTCTGTAGCTCCTTAGCCATTCGTTCATTCTCGCTATCAAAAAGCGAACACTTGAGCTAGTGGCTTTGGCATATCCTCTAGTGGCATCGACCAAGGCTGCTGGAGGTTTATGCACATTACACATGATCACTCATTCCTTGTACTATGCAGGAGATGTATGATATTCCAGAGTTGAAACTCTACAGAATTGCAAGACTCTATGTTGAGACTCGTCGAATGAGATGCTGTGTATCTCTCCTTTCGGTTGATCTCCAAGTATCTCAGTGTATCCTTGATCACTTGGGACTTGCTCATATTTTGGATACGGTGAAGTTGGTGGGTCAACCTCTTGGTGGTTAGGCATGAGGTCAATATCCATCCTAACTCTTGCTACTCCATGTTTGTATCCATCTGTTCATGTGCTCATTCTATCTCTTGAGCAAAGTCTTTCTCCTATGATGGTTCACCATGTTTTCCTAATGTCAGCTATTCTGATGTGTCCACTACCTGTACAAGAATTGTTTCTTCCATCTACACATGTTTCACCCCATGATTTACATGTTGTTGTTGTGCTTCCCTCTCCTGTTTGCACAGCTCTTATTCCTTTCGGAGTTGCTCCTTCAACTCATGCAACTCCTTCTTTGTTTCCTCCATTCTTCGTTTCTCTCTCTACCTTTACACATTTCACTTGTCACATTATTTCCTCTTTTCCTCTATGGTCATAGCTGCTTTCTCCACAAGTGGATCTGCTCGAAACTTGCAGCATTTCTCTTCCTCCATGTGATCGACAATTTTCCTCTTGCCCTTGTCGGACACTAGTATGTTCACCTCCACTATTGTTGTTTCTTCTGGTGCTCTCCGAGATGCTACTTCATGTTGCTTCGCTAACCATTCCATAGTGAAGCCTACCAGTTCATTGAGTCTTGAGGAGTTGTGACAATATCTCCATGGGTCCTCCTCTACCCAATGACATGCCTCGTGGATCCAGTTGAATTGTACTCTCATGCAGTGATCCTTCACAAGACAATGCGAGTCATATGGATTGTAACTTTGGAGGTCGAATGGGTACTTCTTCATCTTCTCTACTTCAACATCAATGTGCTTGAAACTCCAGATCTCATATAACCCAATGCGTAGTAGAAGAGCAGGCCAAGGTGCCTTCTTCTTCTGGTGCAGCCTAGCTATCAATCCTACCGAGATGTGATATGCTACTTCCTACATGATGAGTATGTCCAAGGAAAACTTCAGTAGAACATGAAGAGGCTTCTTCGCGTTGTACCTCCATATGAAGGTGTTGGACGGTGAGGCACACCAATCAACTATGCCTATCATTGCCTCCATTGTTGCCTTTGACATGCAAGGTGGATCTGTTCAAATATCATCTTGTAAACTAGGGTTAAAAAATGATCTGACAGTCATGTGATAACTCCTCTGAAGCTGCATTCGGACAACATCTTACAATAAGTGTTCACATCAGTCTCCGTCGATGACCATTCCCACTTCAAGCCTGGGAACTCCTGTTAGGCACAAACTGCATCCAAGATGTAGGTGGACATGTAGATCTTTTCTTGCATACTTTTGGGTGAATATCGAGCCCTCATTACCTGTTCCTTCAGCTGATGAGCCAACATGTCAGACCAGTTGCATGGTTTTTCCTCTTTGGCCAGTTGGTCCAGCGTGATCACCCAACTCTATGGGAATGTTTCTGTATTTTCTTGGCCATACAGTTGACATGAAAAAATGACCAAATATTGATATGCCTTCCGCAGTATCTTTGTCTTGTAGATCTAGTTGGTTGTCATCCTAGCTCTAGCCGGCTCCTTTACCCAATTATTCAAAATGTCTCTGGAGTTGGCATTGCTGTTTGGTAAGTTGAAGGGAGTCTCCATGACAGTCACAAGATCTGACATTTGATACATCTCATCATAATCCTATGCTCTGAAGGTTGCAATCTTTGTCCACTAACACTGCTCAAGGTCATCATCTCAAGATCAATGTGTGAGACAATCCAATGTATCATGTCCCACATGGGAACGTTGGGTATCTGCATGCAATTTGGTACAAGCCTAACTTGTGGATGTTCATGTATACTTGGCGATCTTCGAGGTCTTCCCCAAATGTGCCTACAAATGTATCATTGGCCTCTTACCATTTCATCTTGAGATCCTTGTCTAGAATTAGCTTGGTATCTTCATAAATCATTAGACTTGCTGATACTCACTCAATTGCTGCTCTAGTTGCACTTATGTCAGTGTCCTTTGTTCCTTCTCTCCTATACGCCATTGATCCTTAACTTTTAAGAGGTAGACAAAGACCTACTAGATATGGAGACAAAGCGACATGTATGGCAAGAAATTTGTCAGAGAAAAACCAAAAGCAAATTGGAGGAATGACATAACACATACCTGGGGAATGACTAGCAAGGATTGCAGAATTTCTTCTAGGAGGCTAGGAGACTAGCTGCCAGACTTGCACAAAAGAAGTCTGGCCTATCTGGGAGGCATGACTAGCGACTGGAATTTCACAATGCGCAATCTAGGCTGACTATTGGCTATTGGAATTGCACAATGCACAATTTTAGCTCGCAATGGCTGCAAGATCAGTGACTACATTGTGAAATTTTCTCGGCCAACAATCACTGTCCCTCAGAATTGCATAAATTAGGCCTGGGGGATAATTACTGGGAAGAAATGCACATTTCTTGAGGGGAAGATAGAGCCTTCCCTCTCAGGATTGCGCAATGTTGTCTTGGTGAGGCAGAGTCTAGGCCAAGGCTAGCCGAACCTACTAACGGGAAACTGAAAGAAAATGTGAAAGTGAATGCATGGTGATCCTAAGTGTAAGAAGAAGTGAATGATCATGCATGCAAACAGTGAATGAAAGATTCAAAAAAAGGAACATCATGCATGTGGGTGAAGTGAGTCACTGAATTGGTGACTATTCGTGCAAAACAGTTTCATGCATGTGACAACAGTGAGATACTAACAAAAACTGAAACTGTGCTAGTACAAGCTAGTATGCATGTAAAAAAAAACAAGCGCTCAAATAAATCAAGCAAATAGCACTCAGACAAATGAAAAAAAAGTGATAGAAATGCTGCAAAATACAAGTTGATACCACTTACCCATGAATAGTTGAGCTGGATGTGTCAAAAAGTCCTGGATGTGTTGTGGGATGTCAGAGCTCCAAAATCGATGTGAATAAATGAGCTCTAAAGCGTCAAATAAATAAGTTTGAAGCTCATGTCACGCATGCCACAAATTTAGGAAAGAATGACACTTGGAGAAAATATTCTAAGACGATCTTTGCATGTAACCTCCAGCTGCTAAAAATAGCTCCCTGAATCAAGGGATGTTTTTTGCATGTTTCCTTTTGCTATTCCAGGAAAAATAATCCCATGCATGCAAGTCAATTTTCCTTGATCTCGGGTGGAATTGGTCAAACCAACTACACATACAAGATCCTTCTCAACTACTGGGAAAAACTATGCATTTCTGGAAGGGAGCTGGGCTGGCTACCCAGGCGATTTGTGCAATTTCTAGGCAAAACAACTAACTGCTGCATAGGATTATGAAATTCCTGTGCTGAGTAGCCCTGCTGGGAGGAATTGCGTAATTTTCTGGATGAAGGTTGACTAGAAGAATTGTACAATTCTAGAGCCTAGCAGGGTTCCAGATAGAATTGCACAATTTCTGGAGGGAAGGCTAGTTTCCCTCTAGAATTGCACAATTTCTTAAGGGAGCTACTCAACCTATAGTTGGACCAAGTCTGGAGAAATAGCCTGTGAGGGGAATGCATCAAGCTTTGATAGATAGGTTGTATTTCTACAAGAAAATCACCGAAGCTTGTGTACTTGACGAAGCAAGACATGTTTCTGTGAAAGGTTGGTAGGGAAGCTCCAAAACAAAGCAAAGGAAAAATTTTGGAGGGTGGTTGTAACTGGTACAACATGTTAATAATCATCTTACAATTATGGATGTATTCTTTGTATTTGAGGACCCTTATCTAAGTTGTATTTTCTTATGTTCCTTAACTGAGTGATAGTAAAAGTAAGATGATTTTAAAGAAGACAGATAAAATTGTATATTAATTTGTCTTTGTAAATCAATTTTTTAAATGATTATGTAATTCAAAATTGAATTAGTTGGTATAGTTGAATTGTATCTCACCCTCAAGATGCATGCATTTTATTTTCCTCTTTAATTGTCACAAGAAAAGGAAACTATATGATGAATTCTATCACAACCACTATATTTAATTTCATGCAATCATAATCATGTCAACAACCAAATGTGAATGAATAATACAAAAAAATTAAAATTGAAAGTATCCTAGAAAATTACTCATTGTTCACATTCAACCTTCATTGAGTGTTCTTCATAACAACGTGATAGATGTAAGAAAAAACCTAAATTCTATTTAAATTTTTGTTTAATGTTGATGTTCATCAGAGAGTTGTTTGGGAATTAAGGTTGGGCGAAAACACCATACATTAATTCTTTTGCAGAGCTACATTTCCGCTGATTTTGGGTAGGAGGATTCATGATCATTGGGTTTGACATAAAAACTTTAAAAGATATGGATGAAATCTGGGGAATCATACCTTACCCAATTTAAAGGAGCAGTAAAGAATTCCTTTAAATCAAATAAGGCCTTGTGGATGACTAAGAAATTAATAATTTAGCAATTAGAAACACATAATTTTCAAATTTACCATTTTCTTTCAAAACCCTTGCAAGAAATATCAAGAAAGTCAAGATAATCTTCAAACTAACTTGATATATATTGAAAAACTAAAATAAACTATCATATTCATAAAATTCTACCAATTTGCATAACAGATCAGGTTCACAACTCAAAATTCCATGAAAACTGCATAAACATCCATTTCATTAGTAATAAACTTCAAAACATAAGGTTTTATGGAACATACATGATGGGAAATATGGACGAACCAAGATTTACTGCAGAATTCCTCCCGAAAATTCCTTCAAGGCCTCCCAACAATTCGCTAAAAAAATTGGCAGAGTTTCCCCTACAACCTATATTTCTCCCACTTTTACATTTCAAAATGAGGCCTATATATAGGCTATCAAAGAGCTTGGCCCTACTCTAAATCACTAGTGGTATTTGGAAAACCACTCAAAAATTGTTACAAAATTTCCAGTTGTATTGTAACTGTTATCACTCAGGTTTTCCTAGAAGTTGTGTAAGAGGAAAGTATACCCGAGGTAACCACAAACCAACATTTTAGGTGCAGAATCTAGCCAATCTGCATCCAGAGAGGGCTCTCTCTTTATGATTTATCTTTGTTCTTGGAAGGTTTTAAGCTAGTTATAGATTCAAGAGTTTGTTTTGGGAAAATGGTGGAATCCACAAACTAATGGCAAGATTGAGAGATTTAAGTCCATTGGACTATGGAGTCAAAGGATGGCTTTACAGGATTTCTATTCTAAGCACAAGATGGTATTACAGGGCAAGATAGCTAAACAGAGAACAATCCTTAAAATTTAAAGTGGATGGGATGAATTTGAAGGGATGAAAGGAAACTAAGAGTCTTTCACCATGTCCAAAAGAAAGAAATGAAATGACTACAAACAAAGAGCAATGAAGAACCCTTTGTTATAGTAACCAACAATGTTTAAATTAGTAAAGCAAGAGCATTTAAGAATTCATGCTTATAACTAATTTAGAGGAAAACATCAAGAATAATAACATTTGGAAACAGAGTAAAATTAAGCAAATTCTGTTTCAATCTCTTATGCAAATTATTCAGGAATGGAAATGATGGTATTATG
>APFE031341475.1:66924-95069 GCA_000404065.3 Pinus taeda
AAGAAAGTGATAACTTCTGAAGTAAATTGCAATATTTTATCTTCAACACTTAAACTTAGAATAGCAAGTTATATTGAGGGATTTTTTATGGAATTTTGCATGAGTTTCCTAAGTAAAATAGGATTTTACTTAGGACAAAGTTAAAGATGGAAGATTATAATGATGGATTATCTTAAGTACTTAGGTCTTTTTTATCATTAGGCCGAGGGTCTGGTCCCTCCAGAGGTCAAGGAAATGCCTTGAGCCCCTTTGATCTCCAAATACCTTAGTACTTTGCGGAAAATTAGTAAAACTTTTGAGGGGAAAGTGATGAGGGAGGTTAATGAGTTTGACTTTGCTTGTGGTGATTTTCCAGTGTATTTCCTGCTTTAGTACTTGTGATGAAAGTAAAGGATCAAAAACATGTAGCAGCATCATTCATCAGATAACACTTTGCAGCACCATCTACCTACCCTATCTACTTGATACTACCATTTTCTATTCTTTATTAGGGTGCATTTAGACTTGCAAACCCTCATCAACATTTTTTCTTTTTACGAGGAAAATCCATCTAATTCTACCCTTATTACATCCAAGGGCTCAGATTAAACTATTGAGCACCTTTTATTAACTCTAACTATCTACTTATCTGCCAAGATTAAACTGTTTGGTTAGATATTTAGTCTCTAATCTATAACATGAAATTGAAATATGAGTAAGCCAAGCTTAAATAGTTTGACTTATTCATGAATTGTGGCAAAGGTTGGACAAGCTGCACACAATTGTTTTATTACAAAAATAAAGTAGTAGTTGCATTTGAATTTGCACACTTTCCTTGGTCTATTTTTGCTTGGGGTTCATTTCTTTCATTTATTTTTGACCACTTTATTTTTCTTACCCTTTGATTTTTCTTTTAGGGTATACCCTCTTTACATTTTTTAACTTTTTTGATTTTTTGGTTTTTCAAGAATATGGAACGCCTTTGCTCAAGAAAGAAGGTTTGAACATATTCCATAGTTCAATCAAGACAATCATGAAATATGAAACCTATTGTTATAGGAGGCTAACAGTAACTAACCTCTTCTATAAGTTTCTTGAAAAATTTGCTAACTCTAGAGTAGGCCCCTCTTGTTATCGGGAAATCTAGTGTCTATGCAGAGCTGCTAGTCCCACTAAGATGGGTAGCTATCTTAGAAACAAACAAATTAAAGTTACTTTTGTTTTCATTTACGAGAAGTAGATAGGAGAGGAGAAAATAATACCAACCTCGATCTTTCGCTTGGTTTCCGCTTGTTCCTTCTCCTCTTTGACAGATGTTTGCCGCTTTTCCCTTGACCACTCCGCTTCAAAGAGTACCTGTAAAGTCAAAGCAGCATAATACCTTCAAAGTGTAGATATCTACACTCATAAACAATATAGGACCAGATGTATGTTGACCACATACATGCATATATTAGAAAACATACAAGAATGTGGAGGAAAACTTGAATAGCTTTATTGATATAGAGGTTAGAAGAGAGGATTACAACCCATTGATCTAACCCGGTGTCATCCTCCTAGCATGAAAGCTCTTCTTCACCTCATGAAAAGCTTAGAACACCCAATACTATGATATTGCACCAGGAAACCAACAACACTTCCTTACAAGATACAAGATTCCAGCCTCTGGATCTCTGGGATGAGGGATCCATATATAGATGATTATAAGGGTGAGTCAGCTTTTGGGATTTTGATTAGTGTCCTCTCTGATAGTTCTTGATTCCACTTGGAGATTGATGATCTCTTACTCATCCATGGGCGAATTCAGAGAGGCAAGTGTCACAATAGAAGTTTCTAGAAGATTACATGATCATCGACCTTGCAAAGTGTCTGTGCCATTTGTTTACTCTCGCCCATCGCACCCTACAGAAGGGCATTCCATTATGCATCACACTTTTTACACTGAGCAGGTGAGATGCATCGCACCCTCTACACTGAGCAGTCTGTATGGTCCAGTTTTGACTAGTTCTGAGTAGTTTTCTATGGAGAACTTCTGGGAGATGATGTAATCAGCTAACCTTGCTCCTTTAGGGCATGAAACAACACTTTTAGGGACTCAGACTGCCCTTGGTTTATGGACATATGTGATTGGGGTTGCAATGCCCAAATATGTCTATAACAGTTGCCCCCTAAAGCATGAGGCCGTAGATCTTTGATGTCGGGTGAAATGCTCTATAATGAGGAGCCGAGGTTCTTTCGAGCTAGAAGGCGACCTATAATAAGATACAATACAATATATTATCTTCATAACATTTTCATGATCTAGCTGAGGTGGGCATTCCCATGCTCAGCTTTATAAATTCATCTTCATGTACATAGGAAAGACAACCGTCTATGTGGCTGACCAATGATTCTGGGAGAGTCATCGTCCTTTGATTTGGATGATCGTCTGTGCAGCAATGATGTACATTCGATGTCTTTATTTTTCCTGAATATATCGTAGCCCGGATGGATGAAACTAGATCCGGGGTCTTCAAACTCGTCCAATCTTCACCCGATATACAAGTCGATCCACATGAAAAATGTTATGGAGTCAAACATGGAAAGACATTGCTTGATTACCAACCAATGATGTAGGTTGTTAACAAGCACAAGAGGAATCACCGATAATGATGATGACCCTCAAGGTACTACAATACAATTCACGTGGTGTGAAAGAGGGACTTGGCATCGAACACCACGCAAAATATTTCAGTTGAAGGCCATTGATGTAAACCTGTCGCCGGAAGTGAGAAACTTGCCATTGAGGCATGCAACCTTCAAAGTACTGAAAGGGTTAGTCCTAGGTTGACTTCTTGGATAATGAGCTGTCATTGACAAGAAGTAACCCATCATAGGAGGGCCTTAATGAATCCCACATCTATGACGCAGAATGGAGAAAATGATTTTTGGAGGTGAAAACAATCTGATGATACAGGGTTCAGGGTGGCGGTCATGAAAGAATGGATCGTGAATGTATTGCAATGAATGAGACACAGGATGGGTTGGTGAATTCTCTGATCAACTTCTCTTGAACATATCGGTGACACTGAAATGGATTGGTAGCATTAACCCCAAAGATGGATGGTACCTTGGACCAATGGTAATATGACCAGTGAACGGAATAACCCAACCCGACTCAATCATGGTGATGGAGTGAAAGTGTCATGTTTAAGAGCGACTCGCTACCAATAAAGTTTCTTCAAGTTTTCTTCCCAATTTTCCCCAGTCATTGCTGACCAGTACCTCTTTATTTTTGTCAAGCTTGAGGAGGATAACATATGCTTGTTCTATAATTTTCCCTTTGGGCAAACCCGTCACTATGTTTTAAAGCCTAGCGACAGTGAAACTCGTTCTTGTCCTTATGGACAAGTTTGTCGCTATTGGTTTTAACGAGTTTAATGACAAAGACAACTCGGTCCTTTTTCAATTTTAGAGAGTCTGAAAAGGGATGGAAAGAGAACTCTGGTAATCCTTTTTTGTCATATAATCCCTTAAGTTAAAAAAAATATAAAATAATATGAAAGGGATGAATTTTCGATAGTTTTAACAAGCCGAACAAGACAAGCACTCGATCTTTTTGTGTAATAATCCCTCAGGTCCAAAAAGATTAAAATCTAGAGGAGGGATAGCACTCTCGGTAGCTTTAAAGCTGGAGAGGCCAAATACTCGGAAATCTTTTCATATTTTACGAGTCAGGTGAAAAGAGCTTAAAGGGGACTCGTCTTTGAGGAACAAGTGATATATTCTGGTAGTTGCTAATTCCAGGTAAGGTTTGGAATTTTCAAATCACTACAGTGCCACAAGGATGGCTAACAGAATCACTCTTCGCAGTTGTTCCTCAAAAGGGTAAACAATCAAATGGAGGTGCATGATCAGCTAAAATCGAGTGGAGGTGATGGCAGGAACATGACCAGGGCTCAAAAGCTGATGATAATGCATTCACAATGGTTATTTACCGAAGGTTGGTTCATTTTTTAGTGAGCTTAAACTTTAGGGAAACATTTTCTCATTGCTTAGGTTTAATTTTTTAACGAGCTTGAACTTCCCATAAAAACTGCTCGTGCCAGTCGTATAATAAGGATGTCTCACCGATAGGTTCAATTTTTTAAGTAGCTTGCACCATTCGAAACTTTGCTCCGCTCCTCGCATGCAAGCTAGGGACGACCAACTACTGTCCTAGGGGTTAGTTAACTACCGAGGTTAGGTAGGAAAACTTTCCTTTACTCTGCTTGCACCATACGGCCCTTACGAAGGTGAACGGTCTCCTTGAACACTCACCTAACTTAAGTAGCTGAAGTTAGCAAAACTATAGAGTTATCATTATGCTGGTCGCTTTTCACTTGCACGCAAAAAGGTTTGCATGCCCCTAGGTATAGCGAAGTAGAGTTTCCAGGTTACCCTTCAGTTTACAGACAAAACATTCGTTCTATCAGGAAAGTCCTACCTTCTGACGGAGGTATATTATTCTAGTCCAACCCCATTTTCCTAAACGGATGGGCGTGTCAGACAAGTCATATTCCTACGCGGAAACTTACCCTATACCTGAAGTTTTCCTGCCGAAGCAGACCAGGGTGCATGCCCCCTAGGTTTTAGTCATGTCCACTGAATTACTCACATTCTTCAGGTGGACGGACTGGAGATTGATGAGACATTATTTGCGTGAAAAGACCAGTTAGGGATGGCATTTGACTATTAGCTATGTGTGAGCCAGGGAATGAAAGCTGGTCTACGAGCTGGACCATTCGGCTTTCATGCGAGGAACAAATTACTCGAAAGAGTGAGGAGACGATGGCTCCCATGCTATAAATATAGTCACGCCCAAGGAGTATGTTATAATCTAAAGGTCCTTGGACTACCATTACATTCAGACATGCGGTTTTCCCTCTCAAAGTTACAGGCAAACTCGGAAGGATCCCTAACGGTCAACTAGTTCCTTTATCGAAGCCTGTTATATTTCACATCTCAGGCAGAAGCGATGGCGAACCAAGCACTTTCCAAGTAGTTATGGAAAGGATACTCACAGAAGCCCCTTCATCTATGATGGTACCGATCATGACCATTCTGTAAGTTTGTACAATGATTTGGAATGTTACATTAGACGGTAAACGGGGACTACGTAGTAGATTCCAATCGAAGGAAACGACTAGGTTGCTTAGAGGTCAGACCGAATAAACAGTCGGATATGACCCTGACGAACTTCCTTCCTACGGTAAAGGAACAGGTAGATTTCCCCCATGTTCATCGGAGTCTGTGTTTACGAAAAGAATTTGAACGTTGTCATCCCCATTCTCTTCGATGACTGTATCATCTGAAGACGAACCTTCCGGAGACAAGACCGGGTCAACTGCCGCCTCAACCTTTTGACTTTTGTCTGGTGTGAACTCAGACAATTTATCTTCAATGATAGATGCTTTGACCAACCAAAAGGGCGTGTTAGTCAGATTTTCAACTAGCGATGGACTCAGCAAGAGTTTCTTGTACCCAGGAGGAAGCCGTAGCGGTGAAGTAGGACGGTTATCCAAGACTCTTTTAGCTTCGTCCAGGAAGGGACAATGGTGGACAGCATGATTGCCTTCGCACAATCTACAAGGAAATTTACATTTTCCTTTCTGTCCAGAGACTTCATTTTCACTAGTTGACGGTGTATTCTCAACATGATCGTCAGAGGTTGATAAAAACTGATTGTGAAAACAAGGAGACCAGTCCCTTAATATCCGAGGGATGCAAGGACAATATCGATGATAGTGGTCTCCTTTGAAAATGACACGTGGAGATTTAGGTTTTCACGGTACAGTGTGTGGATTTTCGCTAGACGATGCACAGTTGCCCTTCTTCGCCTTTGGCTCCTTCTTCTTCTTCTCTTTCTCCTTCTTTCCTTTCTTCTTCTTCTCAGTTCCTTGGTCTTTAGCTTCACCAGCTTTGCCAAGTGAAGAGGAAGGAGGAGAGGGAGAAACAAGCGAAGTAGAAGGTTGGGGGTAACTCTAGTATCATCTAGTTGCTGACTTGATTGTTCAGGAACCATGGCAGTATGAACAACAGAGGTCGAGAAGAGCCATATGGGCAAGCTGATTGTCAATCCTGGGAGGGACAATGTGGCCATATGAGGTGCACCAACATCTCCCCAAGAGGAGAGAGGACTAGGATTTCCCCCAAGGGGAAATCCTTGGTTGGTGGACTCCATTTTTCTCAACCTAAGACCAACGAGGGAGTAGTGATGTTATTCCAATTAAAATAAATTTTAGACGCTTTGACAAAACTTGCTTTTTCAATTTTTAAGAGTCGAGAAAAAGTAAAAGATGACTCTAGTCGCCTTCGATTTTTAATGAGCCTGAAGTGACAAGTGCTCAGATGGACCTTTTCCTTTAAGGAGTCTGAAAAGGAACGGAAGAGACTACTCTGGAAGTCTAGATAGAGGAATTACCAAACCAATTGCAAAACTGTAGAATACTTTTTACGGTACTGCAATCAATCTTCCCGAATGTTGTGTTCAGTGCATTGCGATCAATATGGCGGCAGACATGGCTTCCTAAAGATAAAGGATGTAGCCTATTGTGGTCTTCCAATATATACTTGACAGTACGTGGGAGCACAAGTCCGTACTTGCACTTGTCGTCTCAAAGAGGAGGAATCATCCAACCTACAATGAAAGCGATAGTTACTAGGCTCTACGATGCCGGAATAAGTCTCTAGCCTAGACTTCTAAATGTTGTGCGTTAGGTTCCAAAGCGTTTTTATGTTCATTGAATTTATTTTACAGTTGATCTTTCTTAAGAAGTTTGCCTTTCAGGTTCACCGCATGATGTAGATATACAATTCCTAAAATGAAATCTAAGATGATAAACAGTTTTATCTTATTTTTTGCAATGAAAATCCTAGCTACTAAGGAAACAAAAATGAGATTCTTTTCAACAAAGAGTAGAGAGCACACACTAGATGCACTGTCCTAAATCAACAAGAAGTCGAAATGCAAATGCACGTGCATCTATTTGTTTTCTCTTTATTAATGTGTGAATGACAAAAAGAATGCTAAGTACAAATTTGAATTGTTTCAAGCAATAGTACTAACGATTTTCTTTTCAAAAACGAAAGGAAGATAATGACGACACTTTGCGATTTTGAATTGGAAATTGCTTTCGACACTTGAAAAATTACTAATTCAAATTAGATACAAGAGTAACAATGTAATCGACCATAAAGAACCATATAATTCTTTTCTTTGACTGAAAAAAACACTTGCGACACTTTCAAATCAAAATACGACAGCTTGATTATGCTACTTCTTTGTAAAAGAGGACTGTAAATGGCGAACAATACATGAAAACATTTACATTTCTTTGTACTATGGAGGCTGAATCATGCAAAGGAATGGAGTTTCCACAGATGTATACTGATCACAGATAACAAAACTCCTGAATAAAGCTGAAGAGAGTGAACAAGAAACCAAAATCTGTAGGCAGAAGAGGTCTTATCTGATCATCGCACCTGTAACACAGGGAAAGTGTGATGCATCTCACTTACTACACACGGGAGGTGCGATGCATCCAGATTCCCAAGAGGAGAAGGTGCGATGGTCCAGAGACGAGACTTCAACTTGGTTCCGAGTCACAGTTTGCAGCTTAGTTCAGGGATTTGGGCCGAGCAAATGATAGTCAGTAAATGCAAATCACAAGGGCTGATCTAATGAGGCTACTTGAGCCACCACTAGGGCAATTAGGATGTCTGCAAATCAATTTTTCAGTCTATAAACGAAACCTAGATATAGACTGAAGCATCATTGATCTACTTTACACTTTCATAGCAAATGCAGTTCGAAGGCTAGCTGGCTTGACTTCAGGCTCTATCTGTAAGTTTATAAAGTAAACAAATATAGACAAGCAAACAAACTAGTCACTCCCCAGTGGAGTCGCCATTTTGTTATCAGGAAACCTAGTGTCTATGCAGAGTTGCTAGTCCCACTAAGGCAGGTAGCTATTTTAGAAACAAACAGATTAAAGTTACTTTCATTTTCCTTTACAAGAAGTAGATAGGAGAGGAGCAAAGAATACCAACCTCGATCTTTCGCTTGGTTTTCCACTTGTTCCTTCTCCTCTTTGACAAATGTTTCCCGCTCTTCCCTTGACCACTCCGCTTCAAAGAGTACTTGTAAAGTCAAAGCAGCATAATACCTTTAAAGTGCAGAGATCTATAGGCATAAACAATATAGGACCAAATATATATTGACCACATACATGCATATATTAGCAAACATACAAGAATGTGGAGGAAAACTTGAATAGCTTTATTGATATAGAGGTTCGAAGAGAGGATTACAACCCATTGATCTGACCCAACGTCATCCTCGCAGCATGAAAGCCCTTCTTCACCTCATGAAAAGCTTAGATCACCCAACACTATGATATTGCACCTAGAAACCAACAACACTTCCTTACAAGATACAAGATTCCAGCCTCTGGATCTCTGGGATGAGGGGTCCATATATAGATGATTGTAGGGGGTGAGTCAGCTTTTGGGATTTTGATTAGTGTCCTCTCTTTGATAGTTCTTGATTCCACTTGGAGATTGATGATCTCTTACTCATCCTTGGCTGAATTCAGAGAGGCAAGTGTCACAGGAGAAGTTTCTAGAAGATTTCATGATCATCCACCTTGCAAACTATCTCTGCCATTTGTCTACTCTCACCCATCGCACCCTACAGAAGGGCATTCCATTATGCATCACACTTTTTACACTGAGCAGGTGAGATGCATCACACCCTCTACACTAAGAAGTCTATATGGTCCAGTTTTGACCAGTTCTAAGTAGTTTTCTGTGGAGAACTTCTGGGAGATGATGTAATCAGCTGACCTTGCTCCTTTAGAGCATGAAACAACACTTTTAGGGACTCAGAAGCCCTTGGTTTATGGACATATGTGATTGGGGTTGCAGTGCCTAGATATGTCTATAACACCTCTAGATTTAGCTTTGGTAGAAATTCTCTCTCTTGGTTGGGCATGGCCTTCCTTCTCTCTCTTGGGTGTTAACTGGTTCAAGTTCTATAGCACATTGGGTTCCCCAGTAAACATGTTGTCGGTGGTGCAACCGAAGGTGTTTTCATTTGCGACTGCTCACATAGAAGTTGCCTTCAATTCTAACGTTGACCCTACATATACGATTGATATATATATTTTCCACATACTAATACACTCCTCTTTTGTTGGTATGTCACCTAGCCACACCTCTGTTACTTCCATCTCCATGGCTAAGATAGGTTCATATTTGATTTTCCCCTAGTCTTTGAATTTCTATTTTAGTGAGAATAAGAGTTCAAAGTGCTTCTTATATAGACTTCCAAGGTCATTTTCTTGGGAGGTGTGATATCTATCCTCACTTTGATTATTATTGAAAATATGTAGGCCATTCATGATCATCTCCTTGGGAAGGAAATTTCCCTAATCGTTAAAGAATGGTCAAAAACTCTTTTACAATTCTTTGCATTTTCCTTTAAACCTCTCCACCTCTTTAGCCATGTTTTAGGATTTCTCTTCTATTTTCATTATCATCATATGCTTCCTTTCTAGGTGTGTTTCTCTAGTTGTAAAGTGGAAGTGGTCGAAGTGGTGGAAGTGCGCTTCTCTAGGTGTGATTCCTTTTTAACTTCTTCTTTAGTCATATGATTCAGGAAATTTGTTATTACTCTAACTTTTTTTGCGTGAGGTTTCCCCAACATGTTCTTTGAGCATCTCTAATTATTTATGAGTTGTATTAATCATCTCAATCTTCCCTTGCACTAGCTTTAACTTCTCCTAGTGCTTGAGTACTAGATTAATGATTTTCTCCCAAGTTACCTCCGTGGCCCTTTTGAAAGAGATTTTATCAATATCACCTTTTTATTTCAAGAATGAATGGATCTCCAATATCCCGATGTATTCTTTTTCCTAACGTATCTTTGCTTCCATTTTATTTAAATTATGTCTCAGCTCTAGAGCCGATAACCATACTCCTTCAAATTTTGCAGGCATGTCTAGTATTCATTCGTTCAACTAAGACATGGAGGAATTTCTTCATTTTGAGAGACGATGCAAGAGGGACCTTGGTTCCGACATTAGTATTGAAGCAATTCATTTATTGAACTTCATCCTTTGTGTTTGTATAATATTTAGTGAGAGAAAACGAGGCATCGAATAGGTCAATCTTGGAGCTTTGAGAGACAAGAAATGGAGTGCCACTTGTCTTGGTACTGTGGGAGCGGATGTTGACCAACAATTATAGAAATGTTTCCACCGGTGATACCACTACTAGTGGGAGTAAACTTTAGGATTTATGCCTAATTGATGTGATTTAAAATGTATGGGAGCTACCACATACTAAATCCACACTAGAAATATTGGCCTTTTATGAACTACAGGAACTTTCCTCAGGGTGAGGTTTCTTGGAATGGCTTAAGCTTTTATTTATTCCTGAGAACAGAAGTTTGGAGACAATGTGATTTTCCTAATAACAATAGTGTGAAGTCTTTGAAAGTAATTACTAGCATCCCTGAGTCATAGCCTAGATTTATAGAGCTTATGCTCATGCTCAAACTCCACTAGACTTTGCAACTTTAGAAATTCAAGTCTTGCGTAATTAACCTCTCAAATGAGTCACCCCTTCTCCTTTAACATGTTTTTATAGTCATTGTGCCACGTGTATAGGTGTTCTTAGGTGTGGGATACATGTGGAACAATTAATTGGCCTTGGAGGACACATGGCACACTCCCACATTGTCAAGTTCTCAGCTATGGAAAGTTTCAAGGTGGTGAAAAAACAATGAGGGGATGACATGTGTTCAGCTCCGCAGCCCTTGGCCCACCTAACCATTATGTAACTTACCAGTGCAAGGCTCACCGCAACCTTCATATGGGATATCTCCTTCATTGTTAGATTTACAAGGAAGCTTCCATTAAGGCCTCCTTGATGTCAGGGTGATGTGTAATCATGTTGGGGACTAGGACACTTGGGACCAGAGTACCAATGTGGTTGCTGATGTGGGGATGACGTGGTGAATGGGGGTGGGTGTGGAGGCAAGGAGTATAGGAGATCCACATGGAGGATGAAAATGAGGTGGAGTGGTAATGGCGGGAAACATGAAGTGGTGGTGGACCATGGGAGGCTAACATGAGGGGACATGTGGAAGAATTTCACAGTAGGTAGGTGGCATTATTTGAAAACCTTGGAGGTATGTGGGAGGCATGTGGTGTCAACATGTGGCTTCCTCCACATGACCCCCTCATGTTATCGCATATGAAATTTAGTGGCATGTAGCAACATGAGTTTTTCAATTTGTGGTCACCTCTGTCGTTGGGTCTAGGTCGCATGCACCTTTTGTCGACACCCCTCCACCCACCATTTTTTCCTGTTATTTCCCACTATACCCATGCCCATGCATGCCTGCCAATGCCTGACATCTAGGATTTGGGTGTAGTGCGTCCCATGGGGAATGTATCATGCCCAAATTGTCACCGTTGTCCAAGAAAGGCCGCGTGACTACACTTGGATATGATCTACTAGATGATTTATCTTGGCCTATATTTTACAGGTTGTTGCAATTTGACACCAATATGTTCTCTAGAATAAATTCTAATAGCATTTCTACCTGCACTCAAGTGACTAGGTGGAGTAGTTGTGGGTTAAATCCACATGTGTCGGTAGGGGGGATACACCCAAAGCTTCCATAGGAAACCCCAAATGCAAATAGACCAACCCACTAGAACTCAATGAAGTAGGGATATCACTCCATGGATCCCAAGGTGACATCATGCTTTACCCTTGCATCAAAGGGGCTTTCCTAGCAAGTGCTTAGATAAAAATGGATTTTCACTTCTTAGTCTAGATTATAGTTTCATGTTATATGTCCTTGGAGAGTATCCTCTCCAACCTAGTCTGACACCCTATAATTTTAAGTTAATATGGGTATTGTTATCAAAATCAATTTTCTAATTATTTTTAATTAAGCATTCCTTTTAATAGTTTGTATTAATGTCACAATAATGCAATGAAAGTTTTACGATGCATGTAGTTGACAATTTACAAAGAGCTTATGCAAACTATAATCAATCCATAATTTTTGTTTCAATGAAAACTATACTAAAGCAAGGAATATAATATTTTACTTTTAGTTATATGCAAACATGACCCTTGTCACCCTCTCTTTTAACTCTTTGAGCATCTAAATGTAGCGAATTAGATATAATGAAAAACTAAATCCATTAAAATGTAATGAATTGGATCTAATGCAAAAATAAGAACCATGTATTCCAAAAGAAACAAAAGAAAATACATCCAAATCCAAAAGCCTCACCTACCACTAAGAATGCATCTAAGAGTAATCAAATGTTAAAGAATACTTGAATACTACACAATAGGAAGAAAAAATAGAGTGTAAGATAATGGAAACAAAGCTCCAGCCAACCCCAATGTCCTTGTAGGGAATCAAACCCAAGACTAAGACAGAACCATTTAAAAGGATCATAAATTCCATAAGTAAAGTTATATTTGAGGTGTGATGACTATGTAAAGACTCAAATTTATCCAATAAAAACACTAACTAGGCTCTAGGCCTAAAGATTATAGAAAAACTTAGAAGATATAAGAAAAAACTATAAAGAAACCCAAAATAAAGGCACCAATACTCTTTCTATGAGGATATAGAGCATTGAAATGGTCCAAAAACAATAGCAAGGAGCATTGAAGTGGTTGTCAACACACAATCTACATATTGCAGAAGTGTTGATTAAGGAAATGGGCCCATATCTTTAGCTTTTAAGAAAAATTACTAGATGCAATAACTATAGAGGCCTTGAACAATACCCAAAAAAGTAAAGACCAAAAATTAATTAAACCCAACCAATCAAAGAGTTAAATAAAAATATTAAAGATTTAAATTTTTTTAGATTCACTCCTCAGCAAAGTCACCAATTTGTTTCTTGGAATTTCCTTCTGTTATGAAATAGTTCTTCCAATAGTTTTTGCACTTATATAAGATAAATAGTAGTTATCCACCAATTTTCCCTATTGAATTACGTCCACATAAATTTTCATAATAAAATGAAGAAGGTTGAATCCATACACTTTTCTAAAGGTTGATCATATTTAGATAGTATATTATTTCTCCAATATTCTTTGTCCCAGTCTCTAGATCTTGTCATCTACAAACAAAGATCACAATACACAAATCTTATCTTGGGATACAAATTTTAGCAGCATAAATAAATTAAATCTGCACAAAACATATATTTAACCAACTGCATGCAAATACACATAAGTAAAATGGTGAAAACGTAGAACCGTATTAACATGTGGAAATTACAAAAGTTTAAAGTTTATAGAGCTCCTTGTTAATAAGCTCACCCTCTCACCTAAACTTGCAATCAAGGATCACTACAGAGATAGACTTATCACAAGTTAGAGTATACTATTGTCACTCAAGTAATATGAAATTACTTGTACACTTTCTATAGGATTTATTCCATGGATGATGCACCCTTTCTATAGCTTCAAGTACTTCTCTCTTTTCCTTCTCATCATCCTTTAGTTCTAGTCTATATTATTCACACTCTACTATCTACCTCATTTTAGTCTCAAGATAGCTTCAAGTCCTCTCTTTTCCTTCTCGTCATCCTTTATTTCTAGTCTCTATTAGTCACACTCTACTATCTACCTCATGCTAGTCTCAAGGATCCCTTAGTGCCTTGGTTCCAATGAGCCTTCTTTTATAAAATTCACTAGATATATTGCAAGGGTCTAACTTAAAGGATAGTGTACCTTCGCCTCATCTTCCTTCATTGTGATATCCTCAGACTAAGTAGGGGGAGTCCTCATTTCTTTTTGACTTGGTTGTTTCTTATGTTCTTAAACCTATCTTATTATCACTCCATTGATATTCAAACACCTCATGATCCAATTTTTTAATTGATTACACCAATTTCCTAGACATGTCTAATTTGTATCAATCCTTAGGACGGGATAGCCCTTTAGGTATCCCCCCACATGATTTACCCTTAGTACTTGATATAAAATATATATCTATATTATTTTACTTTGGATGCTATGGATTAGGACTTCTTCCCATCCTAGGAACCAATAGACTTCCCCCTATCAACATCAACATCTTGATTCTAGGGTTTACTCTTATGTACCCTAGTACTCTTATCTCCATAAATGGGTTTCCTTAGACCAATTTGAGATTGTTTTCGTCTCATGTGCTCAACTCTAGCTCATTCTTATACCATTAATATTCATAGATATTCCAATTATTCAACCTTTATAGTTCCTTGGATTTGATTGGCTTAGTTCCATCCTTCTTAGAGCCCTCAATTTGAGCTTCCCTTATGTTGGGAAAAATATTTACATATTAATTCCAATAGTAAATTTTCAACCCGAGGGCTCGTAAACTTATGAGGCACAAGCACAAAATGTGCAAGACGAGAGCTAGGTTTGGAAAACATATGGAGAAAGTTTGAAATCACACTGGCATAATAATTTAAAGAGATCACAATTACTTCTCTCAAGATTTCAATAGTAGATGGGGCTCAGTTGGATCTCATGTGGTAATGTAATAGGATCCTTGAGATCATGTATGATACATGTACTACATTTCCATCAATTTTCATAAGTTGAGATGAAGACTAAAATGTAGAAATCATAAACGTTCTCAGAAAGGAAATGCATAAACATGAGGAAAACTAATTGAAACTGAAATCCAAATCTAATACCTAACATGTAGCATTGCTTCCTGGAAGGGGGCCCTGCCTTATTTGGGAGCAGGCTACTGTAACTTTCTTAGTGATAAACTTGTATCAATAACCTAAAAATACTTTTAGAAATATTATATTTATTCCAAAGAGAAGAATTATATTTCTTTCTACTTGCTCCACATGCTCCCATCCTTCATAAAAATATATAGTCTATTCTATAAACAAGAACATATCTGCGATCCACAATTACAAAATTCAACCTGACAAAATTAAAAATATACAATTTGTTGAGCCATCACACTCATGAGAAGATAAAAAAGATCAAGTGGAAAATATTTGGAAGTATTAATTCCCATCCTGACCAATCCCATATTTAGCTAGTTGGTCATTTGATTTCACAGGGGCATTTTTAGAAAATTGGTAAGTACCGAAAATCTCGAAATATCACCTTTAGAAAAATCTTCATGTCTCTCAATCCACAATGAATTTTGGAAAATGATTCATCATATACTTAATTGAGGATATTATGAAAAACCCATGTCCCCAAATCTTGAGATTTGCCTCCAACTAATGCAATTCAAGATGAAATTTGACTACCTGTTTGGTACTAGAATTCTACTAAAATTTGGAAAAGTAGTTGGTGAATAACCAACCATTACTCCCAAAGAGAATAATCTTATGGAATAGCTCATGAGTCACCATGCTCTAGAATCTTTATATTTGTCTCCATTTATATGGAAACTGAGCCACAAATATACCTATCTGAAATAGTGTAGAATGTCTGTAATTGTTATAGATTTCAACCATAGTTTGACTCATGCTTCTTTACAATGACTAGGGCATGAATGCAATGACATGAAACCATATTATTCCTCTGATTTATAAAAGCCATGTTTCTGAATTGTGCCATGGTAACTAGAAATACTCCACTCTCTAACATAAGATCTGATATTTAACTTGGCCAGCAGGAACTAAACTTCACCAACAACCATCATCAACGATATTTCATTTAAATCTTCTTAATATATTGAAATTAAAGGAAATATACAAATTAATTGGCATTATACCTTATCATGCTTAGGACAACAAATTTGATGTATTTATGCGCATGGAAAATGGTTTTGTATAGATTGGACATGAATATAGGCAGTCATTGAGTGAAAAGGTAGGTAAAATCATGTCAAAATCATGTCAAAAGAGAGGTTCAACACCTTATACTAGCCCATTTCATATATTCAAAGCCCCTTTCCAGTACAATATAGTTTATGGATGTTTCTTCCCCCATTCCCACTCAAAGGGGGCATCAATTCTTATGTATCCAAATCAATGGAAATCATTATTCTTCTATGTTAGAGCTTCCACTATTGTTAGAAACATATGTATGTATGAATTCTTATGGCATTATATTGTACTCCAACACCTCTTCACTAGTCTCATATTGTGCAGTATTGAGAACATCTTTTGTCTCACTCACTTCGACCATTTCTTTCATTGCACACCATTAAGTTATTGTTATGAGATACGATAATGTGTCAGGTCCCTATAATACTAGTGTATTCCCTTATTATTATTGTCATTGTAGCCCTTACTGTTATTGTTATGGCCATGTTGACCCCATATTGTTATTATTGTGCCCCATAGAAGCCCACTATTGTTATTTTTGTTCCCTTACATTATTATTGTTATGTCGGCTCTGATTATATAGTGACCCCTTAGACTCCTATATATAGAAAGGAGGTCTTGTCATTTGTAACATCCAAGAATTGTTCATTTATGTAATGTAAATGAGGTTACCCCCTCGAATAGGATTATTTTGAAGTCGTTTATCTATATTTTCTTCTATTTTGTGAGTTGCTTGCATAACATTTGGTATCAGAGCTTTGGATTCTAGGGTTTCGTTTCTTCAAACATGTCATCGTGGAATTTTTTCTATAACTTATTTTTTATGAAGTTTCAAAAGATAAAATTAAAACCCATTTGAAAAACAATATTGATGAACATAGAGTATGAATTTTAGATCTTATCTCACTATATTTTTAGAGATATGATCCAAGTAATTTAGGGGTTTTGTATGCTCCCGAATTATATCTCAAACAGGTGACCTAGGTAAAATCGTTATAACCTTCTCTTTGAGAATCAGATTGAAATTTCATCAAAAGGTACAAAAGTAAGATGGAATTTAGTTTTTTTTGTATAATTTCCCAGTCTGAAGGTAGAAACAGTGAGACATGGCACTTCGTACAAGTTTTCCCTACAGAACTAGTCTATAATCAAGTCATCGTGGGAGATTATTAATAACTCTTTCTTGGAGAATCCAATATTGATCAGAATTGTGGGGTTGGAAAGAGGTCTCAAAGGGCTACCTCAAGATGGAATTTTATACATTGGAGATCCAAAACTATAGAGATGAAAAAGATTCAATATCATGCTCCTAGAAAGTGAAAAAAGGTGTGTAGTCTTTTTAAAATTTTGCATAAGTTTGGTTTGAAAAATTAGTTTGAAGGAATTCAAAGAGCATAGTGAAGCATAATTATTATTAATTGATGCCACAAATAAATAAAATGGAAACACCTGGTAATAAACATGAAATTTCTAGCATGACTCATGAAGAAGAGAAAGGAATACAACATCATATATCAAAATTACGAGATCAATTGCAACAAATTTCACTCTCACAAAAAGTAACAGAAGCTAAGATGGATGGTTTAAAGAGAGAAGTGGAAGCTAAGATGAATGGTGTGGAAGATAATATGGATGGAATGGAAGCTAAGATGGATAGTTTAGAATTGAACATTGAATATTTCAAGAAAGACATGGAAGGTTTGAAAGGAGGTTTGGCAAAGTTGCTACAAGAAATGCTTCCTAATTGGTGAAAAGGTAGTAGAGGAAACTCATAATTAGAACAAACGAAATGTTAGTCATTATTTCATAGACTCTAACATTGTATTAAATACCCACCATGTTCCAAATATTGATATGAGTAAGTTTAAAGGAAAATATCTTGTAACATGGATACTATAGATGGAGCAATATTTGGATCTCCATAATGTGCAAAACACACAAAAGGTACATATTGCGACTTTATATTTGGAACCCAATTAGTTTGTATGGTATCAATGGATTTTCTCTCATAAATAAATTGTCACTTGGGAAATTTTTATGGAAGAAATGATAGCACATTATAAGGATACAAAAAGCAACACCTTTTTTATCCAAGTGATAAATCTCAAACAAAAGGGTTCAATGGTGGAGCACATTGAGGACTTCCAAAAATTGGATATAAGAGTAAAAGATATTCCAGAGGAGCATAGGATTGATGTGTTCATAGGGAATTTAAAGGATAGCATCCAACATGAGATTTTCCTTTGGGAACTTGATTCACTGGAGAAGGCATTCAGGTTCGTAATGTTGAAAATAGCAACAAGAAATGCTAAAAATAGCGTTGTATAAATAGTAGTTTGGGTACTAGTGCTGGATTGAGCAACACATAATGAAAAATGGAAATGCTAAAAATAGAATTGCTAGTTTTAGAAGTTCAGGATGGATTCCTATTTTAGTTAGTCTCTGTGCTAAAAATAGGAAGTAAAATTCGGATTTGAACTTAACAGCTGTTTGAAAATAAATTAATTAATTCTCCATGAGTTAATTAGTTGTGAAAAAACAAACATGAAGTCTATGTGAGGACATGCAACAGTTTATCCATTAATTGAGGAATGTATCCATTAGTTAAAGAGATAAGGATGAGTTCTATATTTAGTAGTAATTAGTTGGCTTAGTTAACTAAGTCAAGTCCAGTTATATTTGATTTAAACAGTTTGTTTAAATTAAGTAAGTTCAGTTAGTTAATGCATGCTTGCATATAACTATTGAACTTCAGATAACTGAAGATTCTCTCATGAATAACTCATGCATGTCAATTTATATAGAGACCCAGTTGAGATCAAAGAAGGGATAGTGTACTATTAGTTGGATGAATATTTTTCCTATAAAGGAAGCTCATCCATGATTAGGATTTATCTCTTTCAGAACTGCATAGTTGGATCAGGGGTTAGTGAGTGTGTTAAGAGGCCAATTCACACAAGTGCCTGCACTGGACCCCAATCAGAATTGTGCAAATAAATAGGAGGCTTGGAGGGTAGACCAAAGGTTAGATAGAGGCCTTTGACTGTCTATGAGAAGCAAATGTATTGCAGAGAGAACAAGATAGCTTTTGAGCTGATTATTTTTGTAATATTGGTTATATTTCCACTTGTATGGTAATACAGAGTTGGGGTTTTAGGCTGAGGCTTTTCCTGGGTTATATCTTCTATGTTATGTGTGATTGATTTCTCCTTATTAGTTATATGTGTTCTTATTGATGTTTCTCATGTTCGATTAAGCTTCCTCTAAATTGGTTGTAGAAGTAGATCAAGTATTTTGCTTTAGTCTATTGCATTATCACGTGATCTAAAGGTGGGAATTTCTACATGGTATTGGAGCATAGGTGATAAAGGAAGAACAGTATACAAGAAGGGAGAAGTTGAAGTTTTTTATTCCTGAATATAGAAATCGAGTTCTTATCACATCTCTATTTCACCTATGGCGTTCTATGGTTTGAGACTTGAATATGCCCTTGATGGTAGTTCGAATTATATAGCCCGGAAGGATCGCATGGAAGCAGTACTAGAGGATAACGGTCTAAAGGAATTCATTGATTAAGAAATCCTCAAGCCAACTGGTGCTGCTGAATTGGCTGAATCGAAGAAATGTGTGACTAGAGCAAGGAGAATCCTTCTGGAGGGAGTTCGAGATCACGTAGTCTCGAGTCTCCATGGGAAGTAGACACCATTTTTAATGTGGAAAACATTGAAAGATTTATATCAGAATAGCAGTGATCAGAGGAAGCTGGCACTGAAAGACAAGCTTTGAAAGATCAAGTGTGAAAAGGGTGACAGGATCTGAACAAGCTCATCACATGCATGGATGAGCTTGGAAGTGTACGGGTCGTGACTGCTGATGATGACATGGTGAGTCTTGCACTCCTTGGGCTTCCTAAGAGCTAGCATAGCTACTAGGACTCAGTTAATGGAAGAGAGAAACTACCAGATTGGGAATGACTTTGGTTAGATTTGATGCAGGAGGAGATAAGGAGAAGCACCAAAGACGGTTCTTCATCCATTGATGATGAAGAAAATTGTGCCTTAGCGAGTAAGGCTAACAAGGGGAAGGAGAAGGTTTCTCATTCCGAATCAAGTTCTTCCAATGGTGGGAAGAAGTTTGACAAATCAAAAGTGTGGTGCTTCCGTTGTCATGAGATGGGCCATTTTGCTACAAATTTTCCACTGATGAAATCCAAGAAGGGATCTGTGGAAGGATCAGAAGGTGAGGCACTGGCCTCACAGTTCGAGTTGGATTTCACACTGTTCGCATGCATGGTTTCATCCATGGTGGGAAGTGGTTGGTTTCTTGACATTCGAGCTTCTTTCCACATGATCGGCAATAAGAGTTTGTTTAGTACTTTGGAGGAGAAAGATCTCTAGGTAGTCATAGCAGTGGGTAATGATGAAAAGTATAGTGTCTCAGGTGTAGGCACGGTTATTTTTCAGAGGGAGCATGGAGCTCACCTTACCTTGACCAATGTCAAGTATGTACCAGGACTAAAGAGAAACTTGGCGTCGATCGTGATGCTAGAAGACAGAGGCTATGATGTAGTCTTTAGTAAGGGAAAGGTTTTCCTTAGACACATCATCACTAGACAGGTGAAGCAGATTGGTTCAAAAGTTAAGAACCTATATGATCTTGAGGTTCAAGATGCATGCAAAGCCTTGAGGAGCAAGGCAACTGATGGGGACTTGGTGGTTGAGAGGGAGAGTACATTATCTCTCAACATGCAGTGCCAGAGGAAGTCTCAGATGATTGTGGAGGAGCCATGATTGGTGAAGTAGCTTCAGGAGGTTGTGGAGCAACCACAACTAGAGAATCTGAGAGGAGATCGAGTAGAGACATATACTCATGCAGAGAGCTCCAGTAGGGGGAAACTATGATCCAAGTGGGTAGAGGGATCACATGCAGCCATACCTCTAGGTAGGAGGTGGGGCGATGTGGAGTGATCGTCCCAAGGAGGAGGGGCAAGATCCTTGAGGTACCGAACCTCTTTGATTCGACTTTGCTACAAGAGCCCTGACAAGGAGTAGCAAGACTGACTGATTAGGTAGAGATAGATGCAGATGGACTGACAAGTAGAGCTACAGTGCAGGAGTCTCGGGATTGTGTAGGGCTAGTAGGCTGCAACAATACGAGAGGCACAACAGTGGTGCACCAGTGCAGGATGGCATAAAGGTAAAAGAGGGAGCACTTGTTAGCAGCAGGTAGAGCTTCAGCATCAGAGTATGTTTCTAGCCCAACAGAGAGGTCAGTGGGGAGTTTTTTTTTTTTGTTTCAAGAGTTGTTGGAGCAACCACACTTGGTAGAAGTGTTGCATACAGAACATTCTAGAGGTATAGGATCAAGTTTGAGTTGAAGCCTTTCTTGTTGAGAGGGAGTGTTGAAAATAGCAACAAGGAATGCTATAAATAACAGTTTGGGTAAGAGTGCTTGATTGACCAACAGGGAATGAAAAATGGAAGTGCTAAAAATAGAATTTCTATTTTTAGTAGTTCAGGATGGATTCCTATTTTAGTCAGTCCCTATACTAAAAATAGGAAGTAAAATTCGAATTTGAACTTAACAGTTGTTTGAAAATAAATTAATTAATTCTCCATGAGTTAATTAGTTGTGAAACATCAAACATGAAGTTTGTGTGAGGACATGCAATAGTTTATCCATTAATTGAGGAATTTATCCATCAGTTAAAGAGATAAGGATGAGTTCTATATTGAGTAGTAATTAGTTGGCTCAGTTAATTAAGTCAAGTCCAGTTATATTTGATTTAAACAGTTTGTTTAAATTAAGTAAGTTCAGTTAGTTAATTCATGCTTGCATATAACTGCTACACTTCAGATAACTGAAGATTCTCTCATGAATAACTCATGCATGTCAGTTCAGATAGAGACCTGGTTGAAATCAAAGAAGGGATAGTGTACTATTAGTTGGATGAATATTTTTCCTATAAAGGAAGCTCATCCATGATGAGGATTTATCTCCTTTAGGATTGTGTAGTTGGATCAGGGGTTAGTGAGTGTGTGAAGAGACCAATTCACACAAGTGCATGAATTGGACCCCAATCAGAATTGCACAAAGAAATAGGAGGCTTAGAGGGCAGACCAGAGGTTAGATAGAGACCTTTGACTATTTATCAGTAGCAAAGGTATTGCAGACAGAACATGATAGATTTTGAGCTGATTCTTTTTGTAATACTGGCAATATTTCCACTTGTATGATAATACAGAGTTGGGGTTTTAGGCTGAGGCTTTCCCCGGGTTATATCTTCTGTGTTATGTGTGATTGATTTCTCCTTATTAGTTACATGTGTTCTTATTGATGTTGTTGATATTTGATTAAGCTTCCACTAAATTGGTTGTATAAGTAGATCAAGTATTTTGCTTTAGTCTATTGCATTATCACGTGATCTACATGTGGGAATTTCTACATGGTATTGGATCACAGGGGATAAAGGAAGAACAGTATACAAGAAGGGAGAAGTTGAAGTTTTTTATTCCTGAATATAGAAATCGAGTTCTTGTCACATCTCTATTTCACCTATGGTGTTCTATGGTTTGAGACTCGAATATGCCCTTGATGGCAGTTCGAATTATATAGCCTGGAAGGATCGCATGGAAGCAGTACTAGAGGATAATGGTCAAAAGGACTTCATTGATCAAGAAGTCCTCAAGCCAACAGGTGCTACTGAATTGGCTTAATGGAAGAAATGTGTGGCTAGAGCAAGGAGAATCCTTTTGGAGGGAGATCGAGATCACATAGTCTCGAGTCTCCATGAGAAGGAGACAACATTTTCAATGTGGAAAACATTGAAATATCTATATCAGAATAGCAGTGATCAGAGGAAATTGGCACTGAAAGACAAGCTTCAGAAGATCAAGTGTGAAAAGGGCGACATGATCTCTACGTATCTGAACAAGCTCACCACATGCAGGGATGAGCTTGGAAGTGTAAGGATCATGACAACTGATGATGACATGGTGAGTCTTGCACTCCTTAGGCTTCCTAAGAGCTAGAATAGCTACCAGGACTCGATTAATGGAAGAGAGAAACTGCCAGATTGGGAATGAATTTGGTCGGATTTGATGCAGGAGGAGATAAGAAGAAGCACCAAAGATGGTTCTTCATCCATGGGTGATGAAGAAAATTGTGCCTTAGTGAGTAAGGTGAACAAGGGGAAGGTTTCTCATTCCGAATCCAATTCTTCCCATGGTGGGAAGAAGTTTGACAAATGCTTTCATTGTCATGAGGTGGGCCATTTTTATACAAATTGTACACTAAGGAAATCCAAGAAGGGATCTGGGGAAGGATCAGAAGGTGAGGCACTGGCCTCACAGTTTGAGTTGGATTTCACACTGTTCACATGCACGGTTTCATCCATGGTGGGAAGTGGTTGGTTTCTTGACAGTGGAGCTTCTTTCCACATGACCAGCAACAAGAGTTTGTTTAGTACTTTGGAGGAAAAAGATCTCTAGATACTCATAGTGATGGATAATGAAGAAAAGTATAGTGTCTCAGGTGTAGGCACGGTTATTTTTCAAAGGGAGCATGGAGCTCACCTTACCTTGACTGATGTCAAGTATGTACCAGTACTGAAGAGAAACTTGGTGTCAATCAGGATGCTAGAAGACAAAGGCTATGATGTAGTCTTCAATAAGGGAAAGGTTTTCCTTAGACATATCATCACTAGACAAGTGAAGCAGATCAGTTCATGGGTCAAAAACTTGTATGCTCTTGAGGTTCAAGATGCATGCAAAGCCTTGAGGAGCAAGGAAACTAATGGGGACTTGGTGGCTGAGAGGGAGAGTACATTACCTCTCAACATGCAGTGCCAGAAGAAGTCTCAGACGATTGTGGAGGAGCCACGATTGATGAAGTAGCTTCAGGAGGTTGTGGAGTAGCCACAACTAGAGAAGTTGAGAAGAGATCGAGTAGAGACATCTACTCATGCAGAGACCTCTAGTAGGGGGAAACTACGAGCTAGGTAGGCAAAGGGATCACATGCAGCCATACCTCTAGGTAGGAGGTGGGGCGATGTGGAGTGATCGTCCCAAGGAGGAGGGGCAATATCCTTGAGCTACCCAACCTCTTTGACTTGACTTTGCTATAGGATCCCTGACGAGGAGTAGAAAGACTGACTGATTGGGTAGAGATAGATGCGGATGGACGGGCAGGTAAAGCTACAATGCAGGAGTCCCAAGACTGTGTAGAGCTAGTAGGCTGCAACAATGCGAGAGGCACAGGAGTGTTGCACTAGTGCAGGATGGCATAAAGTTCAGAGAGGGAGCACTTTTCAGTAGCAAGTAGATCTTCAGCATCAAAGTATGTTTCTAGCCCAACAGAGAGGTTAGTGGGGAGTTTTTTTTTTGTTCCGAGAGTTGCTGGAGCAACCACACTTGGTAGAAGTGTTGCATGCAGAACATTCCAGAGGTACAGGATCAAGTTTGAGTTGAAGCCTTTCTTGTTGAGAGGGAGTGTTGAAAATAGCAACAAGAAATGCTAAAAATAGCACTGCTATAAATAGCAGTTTGGGTACCAGTGCTGGATTGAGCAACAGGGAAAGAAAAATGGAAGTGCTAAAAATAGAATTGTTATTTTTAGCAGTTCAGGATTGATTCCTATTTTAGTTAGTCCCTGTACTAAAAATAGGAAGTAAAATTGAATTTGAACTTAAAAGCTATTTGAAAATAAATTAATTAATTCTCCATGAGTTGATTAGCTGTGAAAAATCAAACATGAAGCCTATGTAACTACATGCAACAGTTTATCCATTAATTGAGGAATTTATCCATTAGTTAAAGAGATAAGGATGAGTTCTATATTGAGTAGTAATTAGTTGGCTCAGTTAACTGAGTCAAGTCCAGTTATATTTGATTTAAATAGTTATTTTAAATTAAGTAATTTCAATTAGTTAATGCATGCATGCATATAATTTTTGCACTTCAAATAACTGAAGATTCTCTCATGAATAACTCATGCATGTCAGTTCAGATAGAGACCCAGTTGAGATCAAAGAAGGGACAGTGTACTATTAGTTGGATGAATATTTTTCCTATAAATGAAGCTCATCCATGATGAGGATTTATCTCCTTCAAGATTACATAGTTGGATCAAAGGTTAGTGTGTGTGTGAAGAGGCCAATTCACACAAGTGCCTGCACTGGACCCCAATCAGAATTGCGAAAAGAAATAGGAGGCTTGGAGGGTAGACTAGAGGTTAGATAGAGGCCTTTGACTACCTATGAGCAGCAGAGGTATTGTAGAGCGAGAAGGATAGCTTTTTAGCTGATTCTTTTTGTAATACTGCCTATATTTCCACTTGTATGATAGTACATAGTTGGGGATTTACGCCGAGGCTTTCCTCGGGTTATATATTCTATGTTATTTGTGATTGATTTCTCCTTATCAGTTATATGTGTTCTTATTGATGTTGCTCATGTTCAATTAAGCTTCCGGTAAATTGGTTGTAGAAGTAGATCAAGTATTTTTCTTTAGTCTATTGCATTATCAGGTGATCTACAAGTGGGAATTTCTACAGGTAAAGAAAAATTGAAAGCAAAGTTATGGCAACAAGGAAGCCTACCAATCACAACAATAAAGATGGAAGTGTTGTTGCCCCTAGCCTTCCACAACCTAAAAGGTTGAAACCACAAAAATTAGAAGAAAAAAGAGCAAAAGGTATTTGTTACAGTAGTGATAGCAAATACACTAAAGGTCATAAGTGTGCTGAGAAGAAATTATTTTACATAGATTGTGAAGAGGAAGAACAAAATGAACAAGAAGCATCAAAAGAAGAGGATACACAATAGGAATAAACCCTAGAGAAAGAAGAAATGAATCTCATGATATCTTGTAATGCATTGGCCGAAATTACCACTCCTCAAGTTATCAAGATAGAAGGACATATCAAGAAGAAAAAGGTAATAGTGTTAATTGATTTGGGCAGTACCCATAATTTTTTCATTGTAAGATAGCAAAGGAATTGAATTGCTTCATATATCCAGCACCAGAGTGTCAAGTGATGGTTGCAAATGGAGGAACCATAAATTTCTCTAGAAAGTGCCATAATATCAAGCTATCCATGGGAGAAAATGTGTTGAATAGTCCAATTCTTTCCATTCCAATGGGTGGTGTTGATGTTGTACTAGGAGTCCAATGGATACAATCTTTGGGTACGATAGCTTTTAATTTTCAAGAACTTTTCTTGAAAAAAATTTCAGGAGGAAAGGAAGTTGAATTAAGGGGTATCAGAGGGAAATAGGGAAAGATAATCAACCCTAACATAATAACAAAGATTATAAAGAAAGAACAACATGGCGTAATTGCACAATTATGTTCGCTAGAGGTTCCCAAATCGAAATCATCTATTTCTCCAGATCTCCAAAAATTCTTGGACAATCATTCCAAGGTATTTGAGACTCCCAAAGGCCTCCCACCTATTCATGATAATGATTATGATATTCATTTTATTCCAGGAAGTGTTGCTCCAAACATCAGTCCTTATAGATATCCCTATGCCCAAAAGAGTGAAATTGAACGTATGGTTGCAGAAACACTAGAGGATGGTATAATTAAACCTAGCGAAAGTTCTTTCTCTTCTCCAGTAGTATTATTGCACAAGAAGGATGGATCATGGCGGATGTGTCTGCATTATAGGAAGCTCAACAAGCTCACTATTAAAGATAAATTTCCTATTACTGTCATTGATGAATTGCATGGAGCAATTTACTTCACCAAGTTGGACCTTCATTCAGGATATCATCAAATTAGAATGAAGACTAGAGACATTATGAAAATAGCATTTAGAACTCATGATGGTCATTATGAATTTTTGGTCATGCCTTTTGGCCCTACCAATGCACCTTCTACATTTCAAGGTTTGTTGAATTCCATTTTCAAACCCTTCCTTAGAAAATTTGTGTTAGTATTTTTTAATGATATACTAATCTACCACAAGGCTTGGAAGGATCATGTTCAACATGTTGATAGAGTGCTCAAACTATTGGAGGAGAAATAATTATATGCAAAAACCTCCAAATGTTTCTTTGGAGTACAAGAGGTGAAATATTTGGGTAATATTGTATCTCATGAAGGTGTTAAGGTAGACCCTAGCAAAATTAAAGCCATTGAGGAATGGAAAATCCCCACATCCATAAAGCATATATGAGGATTTCGCAGGTTGACAAGGTATTATCACAAGTTTGTTAAGAATTATGGGAAAATAGCAGCACCTCTAACAGTATTACTGAAGAAAGATGCATTTTCTTGGACTCCAGAAGCAATGAAAGCCTTTGAACAACTTGAAGATGCAATGTACCAAGCATCGATCTTAGCTATGCCAAACTTCACAAAAACCTTTATTGCGGAATGTGATGCCTTAAGAAATGGAATTGGTGTTGTTTTAATGCAAGAAGAAAGACCCAATGCTTTTGAAATTCATCCAATCGAAGGAAAGTATTTACACAAAGCTATTTATGAGAAGGAAATGTTGGCAATACTACATGCACTTAAGAAATGGCAAACTTACCTAATGGTAAGACACCTCAAGGTAAAAACGGGTCATGATAGTCTTAAATAATTTTTAGAACAGTGATTATCTTCGGAAGAGTAGCAAAAATGGGTCACAAAAATGTTGGGTTATGACTTTGAAATCATCTACAAAAAAGGGAATCAAAATGTTGCTGCAAATGCACTCTCAAGAAAGGATGAGGATGTGGAAGCATTGCTTTGTGTCATTGCTATTGTTACACAGTAAAATGTCACTGTCTCCTTGTCAGTCTCCCTACTGTGTTATGAAATCACATCCACCATACTCATGCTCTCTGAAGTGGCCCAAAAACCCTCTTTGCTTAAGTTTATTTGATCATCGCGACTGTTATTGAAATAACCGCGCTGACTAGCGGCCTATAGTGTGACTGATGCGCTACCAGCGTGGAAGCACACGGGTTTTCCGCACTGGTCGAATTTCATAGCCAGTGCACCCTCCGCTTGTATTAGATCGCGCTGACCAGACCTCTTTTGTTATTGAGATGTGATGCCAGCGCGCCAGTCCAGTTATGCACCTGCGCTGATCCTGTTTGGGTGAGTTTGTTCTAATAGCCAACCTTCCAGACTACTCCAGACCTAGTTGTTGGCTTTGTAAAGGTCGTCCTCCCTTCTATGGCATGTCTGTTCGCCTTATGAGCCACCTTTCTTGGAGATAAGCTCATCCTTTCACTATTCATGGAGACTCCTTCTCCTATATAAGCCTCCACCATTGCCATGAGCAACTAGTTTTTGACATATAGACTTTGACATA